>CM062821.1:11478228-11685748 GCA_031772345.1 Himalopsyche anomala | reverse complement strand
CACCATAAGCAATTCACCTAAATTCATCCTTCGTGACGTCTAGTAGGAAATCTATCAACTTTCATACAAAAGCTTTAACCTTTTGACGCGAACTAGCGCCAGAGAATTCTATAAATTTTGCGATCGTTGTCTATGAATTTTGTATACAAAAGGTATCTGTCAAACTGACGTTTAATCGGAGATACGTTTAATGTCGGTTTGGCAGGTGAAAGTAACTTCGCTAGCTTAGACATGAATTAGCACATGAAAGTGCATTTGCATCGACATGAAATAAAATGCACACAAATGCATGGTAAATATTCCTTACAAGATGTGTGTTCACCGTCGTTGGCTTCGAATCCCAGTACACTCTTATAAATTGATTTATGAATTTCTGTTCGTAGGCATGGATGTGTGATGTCTTAAAATCCTCTCTCCCACCCATACTATCCTATGAACGAGGCGTATCGAAAGCGATTAGCTAACCACTAATCCTGTTCTAGCCCTATCTTTCTATTCCTACTCTCTTTGGAAAAAGAGAGGTTGAACAACTGAGTAACAAACAGTTCTTGTAGAAACACTTCAATTGAGATAAACTCCATTAGGAGTCCATATGCTCCACATTGGGAGCGGACATGCTAAAGAAAAATCACATGGGGAACGAATGCTAGTCTTTTTCATTTTATTCTTCCAGACGCCCTATCTGCGACAAGTAGCAATTGCCACGGACAATAAAAATATTTTTTATTTTAACAAATTGCATTGCTTACTATCAATTTTATTTAGTAAGATACTTATTGTAAACTGATTTTTGTTTAGAGCAGAAAAGGAATTTGAGAACAATTTTAAGGTCATGGTTTTAATAACCTTGTATGTATCCTCTTAAATGTTTAAAAAATCTGCAATTGCTGAGCACACTTCATTTGGTCCTCTCCCCAATTCAGTTTCCTGTCAGTAATTTAGGTAGGTAAGGTAGGTAGGTAAAATAAAAAACATCAGTGGTGTCATCGGCAAAGGCAGTTATTCAAAATGGATAACGGATGACAACACAGACATATTGCTTGTAACAAAGTTTAAAAACCTTCAATAATAATCTGATAATAAGTGTTTAATTTCTACAAATATTACTTTATACCAGAGCTGTGGAGTCGTGTAAAAAAAAAGATGACTCCGACTCCAGCTTAAAAATAATTAACGACTCTGACTCTGAGAAATTTTTCAACAATTTCATTTTAACATATATATATGTATACCATCAGATCATCTTTAGTCAGCCAAGCATTCAATGTCAACACTTTGGACTATTTTGTTTGAATACACACAATTTTTCACGACTTCGGCTCTGGCCAAAATACCGCGACTCCTACTCCACAGCCCTGCTTTATACGTAGTTGTTAGCTATTTCGACGTATGACTTCATCAGAAGTGTGTTTAAACTTACATACACTCAGCTATATATTATATCTACTGGCTAAGAAGTGATAAACAATATATTCTGTCAATCAACATCCTGATTTGTATTGCAAATTATAGTATTTGATTTTATCCTTTATTATGAGTATGTTATTATTATATTAGATATATGAACGAATAAGAGCAAGATCTTTTATCCATGACCAGTCCCCATGTGGACATATCAACAGAAGAAGATTGTTTTTTTAACTTCCTCTCGTAAAAAGAAACTTAAATTAACCTAATATTACTAACCGCATTTAAGTCAACAAAACTTTTAGTATGATTTAAACCTGACCATTCCTGTAGAATACGGGGCGATATAGATTCTTATGGGGATTCGTTGGGCCCTGTTTAAAATACTGTACAGGTATTATTACTATGTACTGGGACTCGAACCTATAAAAACCAATAGACTGGAGTGAACTAGAATGACGGACATATTGAATTACACTAAGAGACTTAGGTTACGATAGGCATATCAAAATATCTCGCCGTTCACGAATTTTCATACCCCGTTGAATACGACTATCGGCAAGCTCCGGAAGAAATGCATATCTATAAAAAAAATGACAAACGTGGTATGGCTGTTAATTCAAAGTCCGGATCAGGATATAATCTAATAATTTCTAATCCACTATCTGCATAAATGATCAGGTCACAAAAGTCTTTTTTGGCAATATACAATTGGCCTTGTATTTGAAACCAATAATTGTGGGTTTTTTTGAGATGGTGCTTACAATCAACAATATTGTCGCAGATATTATCTTCGAGAGCAGCATCATAAATTGTTTTTTTACCTATAGAGGGCAGACATTTCACCTCAATCAATCTATTATCTCCAACTAAACCATCTGGACTCGCAGCTAAAAATGAGAAATCTTTCCTGATGAAAAGACCGCAACGGACGACGTTTACACTATTTATTTGCTCATACAAATCGATAGCAGTCTGTTCATTTTGTCTACCATATATAATTTCTTTTGTTACAATTTCTCTTTCAAGAATTAGGTTTTTTACTGTATTATGCCGGAGTGTGGAGTCTCGCATTTTATAAATGATTCCGAACTTTGATGCCGTCAGTCTTTTCTGCCGTGCTTCTATCCACTGAGGATTATCAGCTTGTCCAACGGTTGCCAGTTGTAACTGCATGCACTTTTCATCAGAAATAGCATCAGCTTGAAGACTTTCCAAAATATTGTCCATCATTTCTTGCAGTTCTGTAGGAGAGACGTCGGGTTCGGCAGCATTAGGGCCATATTCACAGTCCGGTTCAGAAATTAGTCTCCAATGGAAAGCTCTTCATACGGGATAATTTCGTTTTCCAAATCAAAGTCGTTCGGTAAAATGCCTGAACATTGAATTTCTTAATTTTCACGTTTCCGATCTCTCGCCATTGCAGCGGCTGCCCATAACTTCTTGATAAATTTAGAACGTTTATTCTTACGACAACACTTCTTCGACAAAGATGAAGGAAGAGTATCTTTTATATCCGTGTTTATTGACAGTGCTAAAATTACGTCGGAATGTCGGAAACGCGGTCTAAACGTGATGGGTGAAAGCTTACATTATTAATAAATAAGTAGGTATGTTGTATTCTAAATGATAGACACAGTACAAGTTATTATTGTGCATATAGTGAAAAATAAGCTAGAAGAAAGAAATTTTATATCTTATAAAATAGGTTATAACGTCAATATAAACAATGATCGCGTCTAAAGATGATGGCTGAAATCTTTAATTTATTATAAATAATATAAAGTGAGTATTTAGTATTCTAAATGATAGACACAGTTGCTATTATAGTGCATAAAATATAAAAAGAACATTTTATACCATACAAACAAACTGTCAAAAATAAAATAGGTTATAATGTCGATTCAATCAATGAAAGAGGGAATAGGTTTAGATATCATAGTATGTGTGTATCTTGTGTACCTATACGAGCCCTACAACCACATACAAGTTATTCCTGCCGACGCAAACAAAAACTGCGGAATAATATACGTTCATCATTTCAAACTTATTTTGCCAAACAACCCAAGCAGCGACACCTGCCTATTATTACACCTATTAAAATGATCAATTGTGCATATATTTTCAGACTCTGAAGAAAATTAACGAAAGCTCATAAAATTATAAAATTTACACCAAAGATAAAAAAATGAATAATTTATAAAACTATATTCGTTTTTTTGTCTTTTGTGACTTTATTTGGTAAAAAACATCGTATAAAATAGTTTTGAAATAAACCGTTTTCAAATCCAAATAAAGTACTAATTACGTATTAAATCAAACGTTTATTGAATATCATATTCAAGATTAGTGCTTGAACTATCTTTAGGTTTTTAAATCAGTGATAAAAAACCAGCCGTTAACTTTTTTCTAGGTAAAAACGAAAGCCCTTTTGATATTATTTTTTTTAAATAATGAAGTTAATACTAAATTTAAAAATATAAAAATATTTTTCTAGCTACCCTTAGGTTTATTACTACGAATATAAATACTTTTTACAGTGTAATTTGGGAACAACTTTAGCGTGACCCTTACCCTTAATATGGAAACGATGCAAATTTTTCAATGCATTACCGATAATATGACGATTTTAAGAATATTTACGACATTCATGTTCACAGTATCACAATAGGATCCGAGTCCAGAAAATCACGTGCTCTTAGGTTTTCAATTCTAACAATGCCTAATTGCAAACAAAGATAAGAAAAGAAAGATTTTAAGTATTAAATTCGCTCACCCTAAAGGCTGTTGAGCGAGAAAAAAGAGAACATTTTACGGCAATCCCTTGTTTACTTTATGCATTGCGGGATTCTTTTAAGCCGCCTTTTACCATTTTATTGTGAAAGACTCGGCATTTTGGGAGAAGGGTTTCTTTTTTTAAAATGATTGTAAAGTAACCTGCTTATTTATTTACATTTTGCTGAAAACAGCGGGAACAAAGAAGATCAATTAATTATGGGTACATGTATTATACGCATACGAAGAATAGTAAACAAAATATAACAAAACCAGTAAAATGATTTGGTACATATTATAATCTAGTCATTAAATAAATAGTTCGGCAAATATGTAATTGAAAGGAATATTTGAAATGTTTGTAAAATAAAAATGAAGAGATAAGTTATTTGTAGAATATAAAAAACAGTTTTTACTATTTAACAAACACTATGATATATTTCATAGTTTTTATTTATTAATAGAAATAAGAGAAATTCTCACGAAACATTCTCAGGTTTCCATTTTTTCACTTTTTGCGTTGTAATTTAGTTAGAATTAAATACTTCTAAATCTTGGTTATAACGTAATTGGCTGATTTTTTGATTTATCGTGATTTTGAATTGTTATTTAGGTTGCCGTTCATTTAAGAACGGGTCATTTCAAGCTCTGTTTGGGGACAACAGAATAGACTACATATAAACAGGACATATGGTCACATTTCATATGGAAACGTAAAAGGAGAGTACCTGTGATTGTATATTATCAGCATGGCTTTCTTTCTCTCAGCAAATGAACATTCTAGAGTGAATTCAATCAAGTATTTCTCATATTATAAAACTATGCTACATTATTCTACAAGCTTTTTTGTAAAATATAGTTGTACCCAACTCTGCCTCACATCTTTTACTCACTTTAGACCCTTAAATGTGGACAGAAAATGTTATTTTGCCATTTGAAGTAATAAACAAAATTATTATAAAATCTAATTAAAATAATAATATAGTAATACAGAAATGACACATTACAACAAATCTTGCAAAAATATGTATGAACATAACTACAAAAATATGTGTACGCCTATAGTAATGGCAATAAGTTAAATATTTTCCATATGGTCACAAAGGTAAGGTGTTGGGCGCTACAGTGGCGGCAGCGGAACTTAAACGAACAATAAAATATGAGTAAAAAGGAGCTGAAAGGGCTCGTCGACCCTCTGAGGTGGTCGTGAGACGCAGCCTTGCCCCCTCTCCCAGGCGCGCCCTTCTAAGGATCATAATACCCTTCTCCTCCCCTCACCCGAGAGTCTCGCGGGATGCGTTGACCTTTGAAAGCAGAGGACACGAACCCTGCGTATGAAAAGGGACCCTACAACTTAATGCAGTCTCAGGGGAATCGGAATATTTAATTACTTGTTGATAAAATAAACTTGCTCCATACAATATTACTGATCAAATCAATTATTTTGCACTTTTTTAGGTTGTATATTTTCATAATTAATAAAAAAAAAAATATTTTATGAGAATTGTATATATTTTTTAGAATAAATTAAGACGTTACAATCAGTGTCAATATTTAAGAAATGTGTATTAGTACAATTTGATCATATTTGATTGAGAAAAAAATGTTTTTGATGATATTATCATGTATATGAAATAAATTGATCATATTTCTCCAAATAAGTAAACATTTTGAATTGCCTTTTTTGTCCAAATAATTCTAAAAAATTCGGACAGACGACTATTTTTAATAAATCTGCAATCTAATCCATTTACGAATCATACCAAAAATACACCATGCAGACACGTTTGTAAAACGCATTCTATTCCAGCAGATTATGAGTCATTTACAAGAGTCGTCTGTGTATAAAAGCAATTGGATTCAACGAACTCGGTTCATATTTCATATTTTTTAAGACACCTTAAAAGGTTTTGATAACATTATTTTTTTATAAAGACTAATGTTGAATTATTTATCTTTACATATTTAAAACCAGCATTAGTTGGTTTCCTACGTAAAGAGCGAGTGAGAAATATAAATATGTTTTCAGTCCGCTATTTTTCAACCAAAGCTGGTACGAACTGGTTCATCCTAGTAATATATTTTTATGTTCTTCAACATCTAATTATCATTTCGCCAAATTTCAATAAAGTGTAATAATGGAAATTCATTTTATTCCTTGCATATATCGACATACAGAGATGAAACAAAATGGTTTGGACAATCTATACTTATTGAAGAGATGTATGCACGACGCATGTTGTTTGAATGCAATTAAATTTCGTATGAATTATTAACAGCAGAGAAGTCAAAGAGACAATCGAATGAATAAGTCACTTTTAGGGTGTTCACTGTCAATCCTTGGTGGAAAGGCATTATATTAATAAAAACGCAATATTCCTTTGTACTTTATTTACACTTTATTTAAAAAGGTTAGGACCAGTTTAGCTCATGGCGAGCATTGTCAACTGATCAACGAATAAGTAAATATCTGATGTTTCGAATGGATCATTCATTAATTTTGTGGCAACGAATGTTAGAATTCAAAGCATAAATTATCTTCTAACTTTATTACTTAATCTATTCATTGACTGAATTGAATTGCATGCATTACCTATGAATTTGATACAATTGGACTACACAATACTATCTATGTATATGTGATATTATTTTGTTGAAACCGTTTCGCGCCAATGGGCGTCGAGTTGAATAGACTTGGTGCGCCCTTTTTCGGTGTCGGGTTTGCCTTGCCACATGCCGCTCGCAACTTATAAGATCGCAGGCTTGTGAACGTGGAAGAGGTCCCTGCACCCGCCAGGACTCGCCTTCCTTACAACTGATTCCGGTCACTATAATAATTGAGACTTCACCGACTAAACACTCAAGCCACCCGATTGAATACGAATTACGAGTATGTGTAAGCAAGATATTAATTATATTATCGGCGTCTTGGTCAAATTGTTTTTAACGTTAAATTTACGATTCAACTGACAAATTTATGGTATTATCACTGGACCAGCCAATTCGCTGTCAAGTCTCCCAACACAGTTGACAGCGTGCTGACAGATGATGCCGATTGCATCATTTGGAAATTTCAGCACTTAACAGTGGATAGAAATACTCGTTCATTCGATCAATTCAACCACAGCGTCCTATGGGGGCGAGTAGTTCTTAACTCGTAGAGGCTCCACCATTTTGAATCGTATTTTATTTTTGAAGAACACAACTGCAATATTAAGGAATTTTCGCATGTTTTGCGTTATTAGGTTAAAAGATATAACATGTTTGGGATAAAACGGATTTAGATAATGAAATCGAACAAAAACATTAAAAGACATGTGTTGTATCTTTTTTTTGTCATCCATGTCCGCTTCCAGTGTAGAGCACATATCCTCCTAATGGAAGTATCTCAACAGAAGTTTTTCTACGAGAACTGTGTGTTACTCAGTTGTTCAATCTTTCTTTTTAGACATCACAAACATCCATGTCTTTGAACAGAAATCGATAAGCGATAGGAAAAATTCTGTTCGTACTGGGGTGAATAGAAGCCAACGACGTTGACCACTGTGCCATGGAACCGGTGTTTTTTCTAATGATATAAAAACACGATAATATTTAATATATCTGTGTATATATAAACTTTAATCCACTAACGTTATAGCCACCGTTTTAACGTCGAGGGATAAGAACTGAATAAAAATCAGGTAACAATCAAATCAAAGTAGTTTATACATTGCCAATTAACATTCGAGGTCCACTGACCATGTTAGATTAAAAAACGGCACTTCAGCTGAGTTGATCGATCAAAACTCCGGCCAAATCAATGTCGAATTTTGTTTTTTTTCGATTTGATTATATTTGACACTCAGGGCATTAATGTCTTTCCCTCCTTGTCGATTTCGAGTTATAATCTAGTTAATCTTAAGTGGTTTAAAACATTAACGTTGTATTCAAATATTAAAAAATACATGTTATTGTAGTAATTCCACATTGTTTAACACCTCCCCTACGGTGCTAAAGAATACTTCCGATATGTTGCTGGCCCTTAAAGAACCAAGTGATAAAACACTTACCGCCCTTTGATGGACGATAAAAACCCAGGACGTATATTTAAAAAAAAAAACATGTTTTTCACTTTTTCACGGGAAGTGGTAATATAGATCAGAAACAGTTGATAATGCGGGTGGTGACTTAAACAGGTTCTGATATTTATTAAAAAAAGTGAAACTAGTACAAAAAATGCTGTTGCCAAGAATTGAAGGTGAACACATTTAAAATGACTATTAGAATTGATTGTAAAAGAAGATAATCATTATAATATTTGAATTGTTGAAAGAAGAGAAATACGTGACAAAAAAAGACGAGATTATACAAAACAATATGGATGAATCTGTACTATTCAAATTGTCATTGAGATTGTCTTGATCACTTCTGATCGTTTTAAGATATACAAACACGATATTATAAAGAGCATAAAGACAAACAAGATTGAAATTATTTTCGGAGGTATTGCAGAGCAGTCGTGTCGATAGAGCCTGTAAGCTGTAGGGTGGGAAATGTCTGCAAGTCTAGACTTGAGAGAAATGTTTGCCTAATATTTCGCCAGCTTTCTTAAGAAGGCATAGTTTTTTTTTCATACTCTTCAGTGTATGTTTTTAAAATAGAAACAATATGACTTATTTTTGATGGATTCGACGGTAACTTTGTAAAAAACGTTTTTTTTTATATTGAATTAAAATTGACAACCTTGTTATTTAGCTCGTCGTACAAAATACAAGCGATGGAGGAATAAAAAAGTTATCGAATTTAATGTTACATAAATAAAATTATTTATCGTGATTAGTGGTCAACGTCTCTCACGGGTTCGAATCCCAGAACGTACAGCATTTTTATTTATTTTCGAAGGCATGGATATCTGCGATGTTTAAAAATTCCCTCCCACCCTTCCAATCCAAAAAATAATGGGGAGTAGCGAGAGCGCTTAGCTAACCATTAGTCTTGTCCTAGCGCTAGTCTGTGTATCTCTACTGCCTTCGAAAAACGAGAGGTTTAGCAACTGAGTAACGAGTAGTTATTGTAAAACTAATTTATGTTGATATACCTCCATTAGGAGGCTCCCTCCACATTGCTTTACATTGGGAACGAACATGTATTAAAAAATGATTAATTATTGATTTAAAAAGTGGTAAAGATTTTTGGTGATAATCTTAAATACAAAATATTAGCACAGGAAAATATTATTCGTATAACTATCTACCACGCTGTTTTAGAAAATTATTTAATAATAAAAATAACTTTATCTAGAGAAAATTGAATTTATATCAGTATACAATATGCGTATTATAATTTGGTACATAGTTGTTTTGGTAAATAATTATACAATGTTTTATGTGCATGCATGCTTTATACTCGACTAAACACAATAACGTATGGTAGAATAAAGGGGTATAACGTCGTTTAAGTCAGTGCTTCTCAACCTTTTTCATGCCACGAACCCCTAAACCTGAAAACAATAATCTGGGGACCACCAAATTGTTTTCTTTCTCATTTTCATATTTTATCACAAATAATGACAATTTTCGCGGACCCCCGTTGGGAAGCACTGGTTTAAGTTACAATATCTGATGTAAGCAGACTTGTTATGAAGACATAATATAAAAAATAAATATTACAAAATACGAAAATAACATCATTTTATCGTGTATTTTAAAATTTGCTTCAGCAAAGTTGAGTAAAATAAGTTATAATAACTACCCACAAAATAAAATCTTCACTGTTTGTACCTGTGCATACATATTTTTGACAAAAGTTAGATAGAAGTTACTATACTAAATGGAATACAACTTGACAATATTTTTGGAGTTTAGAACAGTAAAAAATAATCTATACGATGAAAACGAATTTGTGACAACTAAAGTCAATTCAACAACAGCTGCTTATGTAAACTTAAATAGGTAGTTGAAAAAAAAAATAAGATGCCCTCGGTATAATAAATTAATATGAATATCATAAACAATCAATGAAAGAACGGTATGCCAAGGGATGAAAACGCACACCATCATGAACAGTATATATAAATTAACTTTATGGTATCGGGATGTTGAAACATAACTGGATTTCAACAGAATACAAAGATGCAAGGAAATATCACACCGAAAGGCGTAGATGTAGAATATAATCTTGACTCTCGACTCTCATTGACAGTGAAGTCAGTCTAGTGGTAGACACAATACTGTTTTCGGTATCGAATCCAGGTTATAAGGTCAAAAGAAGAGGCATTCGTGATTTGTGTTTGACAACTGCAACATTAATCAAAACAACAAGCAGTTCGTTTTTTTTCACTTTTTTTATAAACTCACACAAAGATTGACTCATTTTTACATCAGAAATTTACAGTATGACTCAAACCACATTATAATGAAGAGTGACAGTATTATAAAGATACAAATTACTTGGTATGTAACATTTTCCAAAGTTAATCCACATCATTTAAATACTTTCGATGATCAATTCAAAGAAATACAATAACTATTTTAGCAAATAAAAATAACTCGAAGGAATTATAGGATTGGCTTTGTAATAGAAATCGTACAGTAATGTAGACTGATAATGTAAGTGAAACCTCAAAAATAAATATGACGGGTGAGTAATAAGAATTGAATATTATGATTTCTTAACTTACCACCACAGCCATACACATTGAATATGAATTTTACGGTTAAAGCCGCGGGTCAACGAAAACTAAAGCACGAACCACGCACCACACAACTAACAAGGTGGCTTCGGAGGAACTAAATTAAACTAAATATGGCAGCTGGAAAATAGGGTTACCAGTTGACAATTAAGAATATGTCAGTCTATGCGAAATATTTCTAAAACAATTTATTTACTTATATATACCTTCCGACATATTGACAAATAATAATATCTCCATCAATATCTTTTGAATTAAAGGCTTTTTTCAGTTTAATTAAAAAAATCGTTTATATTTGTTTCAAGTACTCTTTTTCATACGATTAACTATTTACGATTTTGGATTTTATTTATTGTTTGAAAACGTTGTTATTATTCACATTACCTCAAAAATCAGATCAGACAAAATATTATTATAAAAAGACTATCCATATATATTTGATATAAAACTTAATCGTCATTTTACTAGTATAAAAGTAAAATTTTAAATAGTGTTGTATAAAACTTGTTTTACTTGGATCAATCTTAGTTTATCAACATGCATTTCAATCATAACATGTGCATAACAATAAATTGTTATAACGACTAGCAAATTTTGCAATCCGTAGCTATCATTGTACACTTTTTACTAGATGACCTGTCAAATGTCTCATGGAAATTGTTGAATGTTTAATAAAATCTATCATATTACTGATTTGTACTTATACTGTTGCAAAGAAACTTCATGTCCAAATACAAACAATAACGTTTTTTTAAACATAAGAAAAAATACTTTTTGTAAATTATATGCGGTGCGACTTATTTTTTAAATGAAAAATAATTGAAAAAAGATTTCGATTGTTGAGGATAAATTTGAAAATAAGTGTATTTTTATCCAATGGAATAAAATTATATTAACAGAAGTAAAAAATTAAAAAATCTATCGCATCATTTATTTTTAAGCCAAGAGACTTTTTATTGTATACTATAGATATACTATTAAGTGTTTTATAATCTTTCAATTTGTATAAATCACCTAAATAATGAACACTATTTAAAAGTTACAAAATAAAAAAAAACGTACGTTCCAAAACTTAACTTGTATTGGATTTAAAAGAAATAATAAGTTACAAAGTAAATAATAAGATTCCACCGGGAAAAAAATATTATTATGTTGTAAAATCAAATTGTGGTAAGGAATTTTCAGTGAAAAGAAAAATGCTATAGTCTATGATGAACTAAAAAAGTGCCGGTAACCCATAGACTAATATACTTTTATAGATTGGCAACTCAGGTACATTAAGTTGTTCAAAGTTTTTTACAAAATACACTACCTACAATTTGGTTTCGGAAGTAGAAGTTTCATATTATTATTATTAATTTGTTTAAAAAATGGCGGGGAATAGAATGATAACAGCTGTTTAATATAAAATATTTTATTGATGGAAAAATAATCAAAATAAAGTAAAAGCAAAATAGTATTACAAGAAACGTCTTAAAAATCATAATATTTCATTACAAAGTCCACTGTGAGACGAAGCGAATGGTAACAAATCGTAATAACTATGTGAAGTTTGTCCCCAGACCAAATTCATTTGTAGCACCTTCCTGAACTCTACTTTAAAATGCCAACAAACAATAAATGCTCACAAAGACTATGCGTACTCGATATTGGTGCAGCAATTGACAGCCGCGGCCTCAGCAGAGAACACCCAATTCCACCTGAAATCACAAGAAACTTCTTAGAAATCATAATATTTCATTACATGTATATAACTCACATAAGTAATAGTTCATCGAGTAGGTGATTTTCGTTTCGTTTGCAGAAGAAGCAATCAGGGTTCACGTCAGAGGTACTGTCATTCTTACTGGAATAAAGTCAGTCATAAACAAAAATGGCGGGCAAGTTAGTTGTTTGCTGACTACAGTTGTTAATTTATAAACAGACAAACGAAATCAGACTTCACGACTCGTGTTACAGCTTAAAAAAAATAAAACGAATAATAAAAAATAGTTGCAACTTTTAAATTATTTTTAAATTTAATAACCAAAAGAATATCGATTAGGCGGAAACAGGCGGAAGACTTCAAATTTTCAATAAAAACCCATTTTTGACACGGAACACACGAGTACTTGCAAACGCAATCCCTCTTGTATATATGGCAGTTTCAGCCACGGTAACCTTTTCAAACTACCATGTTGACGTTTGTGTGATTACTGTCAGACGACTGCGCTCTTCACGTATGAGACAAAATAACATACACTAGAAAGGTTTTTCCGTGTCCAAATCACCTGTAAAAAACGTAGACTATCAACCTTTCATATAATGCCATATTATCACTTTATTTGAAATTAATAATTATGTTTAAAAAAAACAACTTCTCAACCTAAGTTATAGTGGCATATCTCATTTATACCTTTTGTGATATTATTCCTCTGTAATAGTGTAGACAAGTATTCAAATAAAGTAGAAACCCGATCTATCATTGTCGCATTCATCGTTTTCCCTTGTCTCATTTCAGGCCAAACACCCATGCAATTTTTTACAAATAATCCTCCATTCACCCATCCCTGACATATCGTTTTTATCTATTTATCAATTAAACACTATGGTCTCACGTATTACTCGTGATTTTTTTAAGCCGCTATTGCTGTTTCGTCTTAAAGTTTATGCCGAAATATTGTTTTTGTCATCTATCCATGTGTGACCCCCTTCAACCACTATCGTAAAAACACCAATACTACCAGTCTGCAAGCGTTGTCTTGATGTTATTTTGAACTTGATTGTTGCTAGGAAGATTCTTATTTCTTCCCGCATTTATGTAAAAACGAAGAATCGGATTAACTCTGTACTATTTTTTTTACCGAACAGCTGTACAATATCAGTATAATCTGGAAATGTGCCAACAGCTAATAAAGAAATTGAAAAACATTTATGTTTTCCTGTATAATTTGATTGTAAATTTCATGTCTCATTGTTATTTATAGTCTGCAGCCTATTTATGATTTGTTTTTGGAATCAAGACAATCTATTCAGATCACTTTTAGGATGTTCACTGTCAATACTTGGTGGAAAGGCATTATATTAATAAAAACACAATATTCCTTTGTACTTCATTCCACTTTGTTTAATAGGTCAAGAACGGTTTCGCTCATTGCGAGCATTGTAAACTCAATGCTAATTGAGTAATAAGCGAAACCGGTCCTGACCTGTTAAATAAAGTGGAATGAAGTACAAAATAATATTGTGTTTTTATTAATGTGCTCAGATGTCATAGTTTCCATATTTGGTAATTGTCAAAGAGTTTCCAACAGCCTTGAGTAATGCTGTAACTATATTGGATGCATATGAACATTAGTGGTTTCACATGCTACTCGTGTGCTACATCCTATCGATATAACAATTGTTCCCTATTCAGAGTACATTCTTTTCAATAGAAATAATGAATCATTTCAAAAATTGATTTTGCTCACTGCATAATGTGTTAAACTTATTAATTTCATACTATTTCTACAACATTATATGAGCTGACGAAAAGTACAGTGATGTATGTCATACTTTGCTCATTTTTAGATACAGCTATTTTTACTAGAATCGCTGAAATGGATTTCTGGGAAAAAAATCTTTAATCTTAGTGTATTGAATATTTTTTTAAGGCGTGTCCGGAGACCTAAATACTGAGATTATGTATATTTTCTTCAAAAAATGTACCGTTTGACTTATTTTAATGAAATTAAACTATTATTTCTTAGTTCAGATTTTCTCTAAAGTTGAAATATATTATTGTTCGATATAAAAAAAACTGACTCGATGTAATAAGTAATAGTTTTAAAAACTGTATGAATGTTTCATAGATCTTTCAATGCTATTTTATTTATCCCCTCGCATCTTTTTTCATTAAGGAATTTGGCGCTTTTACTCTTCGCATATTGTTAAATTCAATACATATAATATCGTTTTCTTTTTGATCTCTTGAATTAGGGACTATAGGAATTTGGAGATACGATCTTCTATGTGAATCCATACGTTATTTTCATAATGATAACTCGAAAATTTTGATTGAACTAGCATTTACTTTGTAGAACTTCATTATAATAAGGTCAAAATAGCAAAGCATTTAGTTTCACCGAATTCTATTGGTTAGTTGATAGTTATTTTGACTTCATGTTGTTGTCAGAAATATTTTTTAATTCTATTTTTATGCTATTTATCTTGCTATTATTTATGTATAGTGATTAGGTATAAGGCAACCGAGTATCACAATGTTTTTCAAAAGATAATGTCAATAAATGTTAACAATGATTGGGGCAGCACCCCGTAGGGAATAATTTATACTTTAACCTTCTTCGAGAAAAACCTTCCAATGTTCTGTCTGATGATGCTTCTTAAAGTGGAGTAACAAACTTATCATGTTTAATCTGTGTACCGAGCTTCGAGAATAGATACTGGGGGGCGAGATTGTTCGATTTCATTTGAATTTTGAAGATTAGCGATCGTATTAGTGTCCCTTGTTGAGTGTCGTAATCCTCTAGAGAGCCTCAATGTTACTTGCCTCATCTTCTGATCGGTGAGATTTCAGTGTCATGTGAAACCGTTAGGTACTATGGCATAAGATGTACTCGGTGGAACTGAGGGATGTTAACATATCATAGGAGGAAGCAAGGCAATTGGCGAGAGACAGGGAATCATGGAGGTGCTGGGTGGTGGCCATATTGCTTTACATACAAAGCGAATATGGTCAAAGAAGAAGGAAAGTACCTGTTCAAGACATAATGTTCTTTTCCTATCGCACACTGAAATATTTATTTCATTACAAGTTGATTTTTGCCACTAGGATTGGACATATTCTGAAAAAAATGTATTTTTTTGATAGTATTTAAAAAAAAAATAAAAAGACAATTTTAAAGTTTTACATGGCTTTTAATTTGTATAAGCCTATAATTATAAAATTATACACTTTGATTGCACACTTTTCCCTAAAACATGTTCAGAAATAGGCATGAGTTTGGGTATTTTCTTAACCAAGCAAATGATAGTTTTTGAATGTGCAACATTTTCAGAAAATGTGATTGTACAGTCGCAAATTTCAAAAGTAGTTATAAAATTTGAATTCGGATAAGAATAAAAATAAAAATGGCAGGCAGTATTGTACATTTCTTTTTCAATGTAGGATGTGATAAAATAGCATTGCTGCAGGATTTTCTTAACCGAACATACAACAAGTATGTGCAAAATATTTTTAAAAAGTTTATAATTAGCATTTTAGGATTTATTTTGATAAGGAGTGCATTTTCACCAGGTTTAAAAGTTGCATTGTATCACTACAAGAATGAGAATCGCTATTTATCTAGAATCTTAAATATAGGAAGGTGTTTGCAAGCATAGAACAACATTATCCAGATAAGTACCGACTACCTTTTACATGGTTAATTGAAGGTGTTTCCGATACTATCTTCACTTGGAATCATTCCTAGCTAGAAAACTCCCAAAAGAGCCCAATCATATGATTTCTTCATAAAATATTCTATGACATATGAAAATAATGACTCCATATTCAACCTTAGTCACTGTAAAATACCTACATTATATAAATAAACAGCCAGTATTATTTTCTCTTGAAATAAATATATTGATCATCAAATTTACTAGAATTCCTATATCTAAATAATCTATGTGAATTTTCGTAAGGCAATTTGATATTGAAATATATTTACTTAGCATAGTTACAATTTGATTTAGTCTAAAAGCATAGTATGTCTTCGGAGTTTGCATTACTTATTTTTGTAATTTTAGTCTCTCGATGACGGAAGAAACTCTACATAAGAATAATTGAATTTCATATTGCTCACATAGCTGACCGTTTCCAAATACTAATGAAATGATATTTAATATTTAAAAGGAAGAGGTGAAAAATAGTTGCAACTTTTTACGAGTATAGAAAAGAATACAAGTTTGATATGGTCCCTCCTAATTACAATTCTGCATAGGTACTCGAATAAATTTTATCGACGTCACAATATGTTTTTATCACTGTTGAACATATTTAAAAACCTATTTTACATTCTGAATTCTTAAAATAAATGTCTTATTCACGTTGTTAGGTATAAAATATGTAAAAATACCGGTATACGGTTGAGCTGCTGACGGATAAGACACAAGTTATAAGTACAGTAAACCAATCAAGATTTTGTGCAAGAATAGATGATATATTTTCATTAGTTTAAGTTAATTTTACAAACAGCTCTGAACAATGAGGAATGTTAAATAATATAAAACACAAGTAAATTAATTATTATAAATGTGTGTTTATTTATAACACAGTAAAAAACTTACACAATTTTCGAGGTGTTACTGAAATAATCTTAAACAATAAGTTTACGTCAAGGTAAATTATTTACAACACAAGTATGCACTATCTATAATTCTAATAAAGTGATAATTCAAACATGTCACAGCACAAAATTACGGAATTGACATATATCCCTACTAATATTAGATATAACAATTGAAGATGACCGCAGCCACAGCCGTGCATCACAAATTCTATGACGGCAGCGACTGGGATAACAATTTATTTGCTTTTTGATCACATTCTGTGTTTTATTCACCCCGTGGAATATATTTTCATTTAAAAATAAGAATTAGTAATATAATATTCTACGCAATCACACTAGAGCCATACAATAATGTAAACTTCAAACTCATAAATGCATTAAATTTAGTTTTTACAATTCATTATCGGCGCGCCTCGATCTCATTGTATTAATAAATGTTATAATTTAAAAATTATAATTTCACTAGGAGAACACTAGCATTAAGCCTTTTGCTCACTACAACTAGGTGATAATGTTTTATCATTAAAGTTAACACTGGGAATGGGAAAAGACAGATGTGCGGCGGGCGAAGGAAGTTTGGAGTCTAATAACTCTCTTACTTCTGTTTCGGGTTCATCGACAACAATATGCTGTGAAGAAGTCCTCTTGTGTCCTTTCAAACCTACCTCGGCAGATTTCAGGTCCTTGGAATTTGTTCTCCTGTGCCTGAGCACCATATTTGAGTTTTCCAGGAGCTGCTTGGCCTCTTCATCGAAGAACTTTGAATGCACCACGGAAGCGAGATCTAAATTTTCGACACTCTTCAAGGCGAGGTGTTTTATTTGATCCAGACTAATGTCTCTGGAATTGGAGCGAGAGTGTATTTTCAAGTCTTTAGAGCCGGTCCTCGAGTGGGCGTTGGAATCCTTGGAAGCTGATCTAGGAAACAATGCGTAGTCTTTTGAGTTTGAACGAGAGTGTTTCAGATCGCGAGATTCTGTTCGGCTGTGCTTCATCTCAGACCTTTCTTGTTCATCGAGAGATAGTTGATGACGAGCTTCTAATTGAATTGTCTTAGAATCATTGCGTAGATGCTTAGAAGCAACGAGAACTCTAGAATTTTTGCCCATTCCGGCTCTGGAATGCTGGGAGTCTTGAGAGTATTGTGAATCGTTTCGCTGAAGCTTTCCCGGAGGTTTGACATGTTGATCTCTGAATGATTCTGACTGTAGAAGAGTGCATGGGCCGTCAAGAGGAGTACCGATATTAGAGCTACCTCCGGAAGTGAGTCCTGATGTAAAACCGCTCATATTTTCAGCACAAGGTTTTTCTTCAAATACTGAAATAAAAAAAATTGTTTTAAAAAAATATTGCATTTGTCTGGTGATTTTTTTTTTTTGAGAATGTAAAAAGTAAAATGATTAATTAATTGACGAGTTGATTTCCTTCCTCAGCATTGTTCTTCAAAATAGCAAATTAAGCATACAGTAGATATGAAAAAATGATCCTTCAAATCCATTGTTATCTTTATCACAAAACTATTCAATTGAGTTGTTCTACTAAGGTTCTCAGCCAGTTTAAATATTGCATAATACTATTTGAAGTTTACATACGTTTATCAAGACTGATAATGGACCCAGAAATGTCTTTTTGAGGATCAAGCGGAGAGCAATAGTCTAAGGATTTGCGCCTCCGCACCAGCCACCAGTCCACGAGGAAGATTCCCAGGGCAAGAATTTTTATTCCTCCACAGAGACCAACGTACCTATTGTGAAAAATATTGTATTAGACAAACTATTATCAGAATATTTATTGTGCTCGTCAAAAATGTCAAATCTATTAATACGTAATCATATTAAACTAAATGATGCTCTATAGATGCTCCTTTCAATACTACTTCCCTGCGAATTACCTCTAGGTATTAAGTATATTGGTATAGTTTTGGGGTACATGTAATATTATGCTGTTTCCAAACATACTTATATGTGAGTCTTTACTTAAATTTTTATTGTTATTGTTTGTTAGATAGATATTCAAGTAATATTTAGCATTTCCTCGGTCAATTAATGTTGGAATTTCATTTGAGACTATGCAACAAAATAGTTTGAGAATATATTTCTGGTTATGGTGTTTATATTTTGAAACATTCCTTCATTAAAACCAAAAAACAAAGACAAAATTGTCAGTTGGACGGAATGATATATTTTCAACAGTCAATAAGTTGAAGGATGTATAATTTAACTTTTCTATCCTATAAATCCAAAATTGTCGAAGTTTATTGATAATTTGAAAGATTAAAATTCTTTCTGGGATTAGTGGGATGCATAAAAATAATATAATAGAGAAATTAATAAAACATGTAGAGAAAAAAATTACTTGTATCTGAATTGTTCAATGTCATAGAGCAAACATCGCCCTCCCTTTTCTCCACAAGTGCTCTTCCAGTAGATGCAAGTGGAATCAATGAGGTTTCCAAAAAGAATTGGCGCTGGGATGTATCCGAATAGTCTGAATATCACGAATTGCATTCCAAGGGCGAATGATCGTTCTTCTTCACTGACGGATCTGTAGAGAAAGCGAAAAACAGTTTATGAACACAACCTAATAAAATTGCTTGTATGTATATCTACTTACAGAAATATTGTAGGTTATTTAAAATTATTTAAGATCTGTTGTACTTGAAATTATTAAAAAAATATGGATATTAATTATACATGACGATTTACCTACTCCCTAGTATCACATGTATTAATGGCTCTGGGTGTTTAATATGCAGAGATAGCCCAGAAATTTAAATTGAGAAAGTACCACTCATACTTGTGCACTATGAAGACCACTTTGTAATGTTATGAACACACTGATAGCTGTGAATAATCACATTAGCAATAACTGTTGAACATATTTTCATTATGCACATTTTTAAACAGAGTTAACATATTCACCATAGTATCTTTGAATAGGTAGATTAGCGAAATGTGTCAATTAAATATTTACAAAATAAAAAAATGTTTAATATAATAATAGTCAATATAAACAGAAATATCTAGATTTAAAAATATTGTATCAGTCATTGAATATTATTCACCTTAGCACTATCATAAGCAGAGGCATTTGTGTTCCAGCGACAATAAATGTCATAAAGAAGAGCAGTATTAGGAAAGGAAAAATAGTGGTGCATGGCGGGTTACAAGGGCCGGCTGTGGCCACAGGAACAACCGTCACTTCGGCAAAATCTTCTCTAACAGCAATTGAAGCAGCGGCCGATGAGCCCCCTCCGGCTGTATGCATCGGACCGCCGGCTGGTCCTCCACCCAACATGGAAAGGTTTCCGTGAACACCTGTAATAAATTTATGAAAATTGAAAAAAATAAAGATATAAAATACTTAGTTATTTTGATGTCTGAATAATTGGAGGATTGACTGATTATAAATAAATACACCTATACCATGATACAATTTACGATCACATGAAATTTTATCTCGATAAATTCAAGCGATAAATTTTGTTTTTAGTTTTCTATAATATGATTTTTATCAGGCTATATGAAAATGTATATTTTCGTAATGATTGTTTTGAAGAACCCGGGTTTATTTTTTAAAATTTGTATAATTAATTGCTTCTTTATAGTTATGTTTTAAAAAATGCTCATTAAAATAAAATAATTATAGCTTTGCTAAATCAACCTTTGTTGAGATACATCTTATTCATAAAATCCAGAATGTATAATAAAGATTATAGAGTTGTGAAAGATTATAATTTATAACAACAATGATTTTTGGACTCATTTATAGATTTTATATAGAAAATATCAGTAATAAGTCAATTAATCTTACATGCGCAGTTAGTATAGTTGGATCTTGATGAGAAAGCAGTGCATCCGGCATGACATGGTGAGAAATATGTGAGACCATTATTTCCGCAAACAGGTTCCACATCAGTTGTTCGGCAAGAGCATCCGAAATTACAGGCAGCTGTCAGGTTTACTTGGAATGGTTCTGATCTTGAAGTGCTAAAAATTACCATTACATACATTATGTAAATTTGCAGAAAATTACACCAGTTTTCAAGTGGAATTAATAAATTTGGAATAATCTTATTATTGTTTTTGTTTTGAAATCTGCAATTGTTTACATACCTATTATAGTATGGTATAGTAGTTCCAGCCATTTTGACATTATCACAACCCAAGAAGAAGAGCAGAGTGTAGCAGGCGAGACAGATTGTGTTGGAGATGAGCACAAATTGGACGGCACCTTTTGGCCTCAGTTCAAGTCTCTTTAAGAGACATCCTCCCATGAATATTCCGATGCAAGCACCCGGAATCGCGACAGAACCTGAAAGCAAAAATTACCTGAAATGGAGCCATATTCACAATATTTGTAATACTAATACTTAGGTTTAAGTCAGGGCAGCATTTTCAATGAAACAATGAATGAAATTTATTTATAATTTACCTGTAAAAACACTAGCTTGACTCTTTCCTAAGCTAAACTGTGTTTCAAGATATTTTGGTAAGAAGACCACGAATCCCGAGACAATGACCAGCTCCATACATGCTCCCAAACAGGTGACTACGTACACAGGGTTGCATACTAGGCGCCACATAGATACAGGGATATCTGAAAATTAAAGAAACAATTATTAGGTTAAAAGGTCGGAGGAAATGTCTTGGGAGGAAAAACAAAGCAGAAGGGGTGGGGTTATTATTAGCAGTGGCGGTTCCTGACCTAAAATCTTGGGTGGGCTAGAGAAAAGCATATTTCCACTACACCTTATACATTAATCTACAAGCAAATTAACAAATACTACGACACTACTGCAATGCATAAATTATTATATAATAAAATCAATGCTAATGTAACTAAAAAATAGTAGATACGGAACCCTTAAATTCGTCTCTTTCAAAGTGAAATAACAAGTACCTACTAAAAGCAATACAGAACTGTCAGTGAGAGTCAATACCTGTCACTTTCATACAATACAACGATATTGGTATTTGTGTTTCAATGCATAAGTATGCGCAATGGGCAGATTCAGTTTAGCCCCCAACGATCGACAGAAGCTTGACAGATTGAAACACAATCGTTTGTGTTTGATGACGTTTCCGTACATACAAATACAAAACAAATCTAATCGTGCTTGATTGCGCCCCAGTGTAAAGAAATATTGTCTGTGGTTACGGGCTTGAACGATTTAGCCCTTGAGCCTTTGGTGTTGCCAGACTGACGTGACGTTGCCTGTTCTCTATGAAGTATTTATAGGGTTTTTTTTTTTTTTATGCCGGCTCAGTTTAAAATTGTAATACAAAACACAATCGAGAATATGATTGTAGGTAGAGGTAACATTGTCTTATATTGACAGAGGAAAATTAAAAAAAAGATATTATATTCATTTGGGAAAGGTTAGTTACGCTTATAAATGTATTTATTTTTTTCAGCGGCCGAATTGCTGTTCATTTTTATTCAGCCATCTAAAGTTTTGGGTGAAAAATGCAGGTCGGGCTTAGCCCACCTAGCCCAGTACCTAGAACCGCCACTGATTATTAGAGGAAAGCCATGGGGTATTACTCTACCAATTCACTCATAGGTATATAAATTTAAAACGTAACAATTTTAAACAATTAAGTTATTAGTCAGTTCAAGTTCATTTGTGCAAATAAACACCTGAAGATGCCGAAAGGTGAAACCCGGGACAAAAGTGACAAAACTTGTGTGAATGAACAAAATTTGAAAGATTAAAATTTAATATTGAAATTCCACCAAGCACTTTCAGTTGAAATCTTAAATTAAGTTATTATTAAATGGATGTGATACTTTAATGATTTTTGAAATCTTGAATACGCCTGAACTACAAGAAGGTTGGGAACTTCTGTTCTATATACAAAAATGAAGTCATTTTTTTTTTAAATTTGAGAGTATTAAAAACTATCTAATATGCAAATAATGAATTCACAGAAATTGAACATTTGAATAATTGGCTAAATATTAACATTAAATTTGTAATTGTTTTCTTCTACATGTAAACTGAATATTCATTTACGCTACAAATTATCATTTTTCATCTGTATTACAAATAAAATCATTAGTGAAAACAACATAAATAGCAAAAAGCCAAATAAGAAAAAACAATCAGCATGGCATACTAAAAGAAAAATTCAAAGAACCCGTTTAAAACAAGCCCCGTGTTGCTGTCAATAATGGGTTCGACTATGTGAGATATCATTATTGCATAAAGGAGTAAAATTACCTTTGATGTCCCTTCCGTAGCCAGAGTCTGGATTCTTTGCAGGTGCTGGCGGAGCTTTGGAAGCCGAAGGTCCACATCCGGCAGCCAGTGCTTCCTTTTCACACAAGCGGATTTTCTCTTTTTCTCTTGTGAGTATTTTGGGAAATGCAAAGAATGGTATGGCAACCAAGATAAGAAGCAGGCCGCAGAGTAAGAAGCCGCCCCACCACATTCCCACCCATCGGTGATCATCTGGATCTATAAGAGGAATGGAATATGTTTGTTATAAAATAAAACATATATTTATTAATATAAGTTTCATGAATTTATATGTTCGTAAAATCATAACATTGAAATCACATAAATTTTGAATCAAATAATAAAAATATTTAATGTGAAGATTTTTACAAAACCAAAAAACGAATTTAATGCAAAAATAATGCAACATTACATAAATAAATTAACATAGTGAGTGGGTGTCATATTATTTAAGAATAAGGCCATTCTCTAAACTTGTAAGGCTGAAGGCATTGATATAAAACATTAAATTTCAAAGGCAAATTAATCTGATGTAACCTAATAAATTTACTTTGATTTAAGATTGGTTCAAAAAAATAGACATATGTTATAAAATACAATACAATATTGAAAATGGCTAATTATTATTAATTAATTATTCTTTACTGCAAAACAATTGTTAAATATAATTATAAATAAAAATGTGTAGCATTATGTTACCTATTTCTATGATTGTATCTGAGAATGAATCCATGTGGAATGACAGTAAATAGGCTCCCAATAAGAAACCCAGCACAGGTCCAAAAGCAGCCATGCTGTACATACATCCTGAAAATCAAAGAATAATATTGTTAAGATATGGGCGCATAGTAACATTAGTAACATACAAAATATGATAATTCAAAGTATGTATATCAAATGAAATTTTATAAAAAAAAAAAAAAAGAAGAAGAAAAAATATTTGGCATTCAACTAATTATCAACTCAACCCCGACATATATTATATTTTTTTCTAAATCATTTATGAAACTTAATGGGAAAATAAAAGGCCCACGAAAATCCATGCCCAAGAATTTAAATGTAAAATTTAAAATCTTTAAAATTGATATATTGATCTTATCAGGACTTGAACACGGACCAGAGGGGTAAAGCTCTTATCGCTAGGATACAGAAGTGTGACGATTTTACACTCTGAATCTTGTTAAAATACATTTATTTAATTGGTTAAAAAGCACGTTTCGGCCATAAATTTTATCCAAACACAGAGAGCTGAAATATGTATTAAATCTACTAAATTAATGCACCCTAGAAATCGGTCCGTTATTGTAAAGATAAATAATAAGCCGTCAAGATCATCAAAACAAATCAAATATAATAATAATCGACTCAGATCAAGAATCTAGAAAAAAATCATTTTATCAAACGAGTCAGAGCAAAATTCAATGCTTTCGTTCAAAAATACGCGAACGAGATATATAAAAAAGTTAATGCAATTATGCATGTATACATATCGACTGTGGAAAAGAAAAAAGACGTAGCCCAGTTCTTTCTAAACAGCTTTTTTCGATATTAACAATCTATACAACTAAATACACATTCTATCAAAAGTATGATAGCCAAATTAATATCTAAATTTACCTTTTAAAGATTATAAAAGAAGGGCATGTGGAATTTGCGATCAAGAAAAAATACTGAAAAAAGGTTTTGTTTGAAAAAAAATATTTAATATCAGATTAAGTCAATTCAAAACCAGTTATCAGTCTCCATGCACTAAAAGTTTGTGTATATTGCATAATTTGCCTTTGGTCCAAAATCATCAAAAAACGTTTTTGTGTCTCCTGCAAAATTTGTTGTGTGGATAACGTTCTTTTTCCTTTCCACGGTCGATATGTATCTGTTTATCATCGTATTTAAGTATCAAATAAAGAAATTAATGGTTAATATGTAAAAAAAACTATTTTGCGCAAATTTCAAGAGTATTATTTTTGTTATTTTTTTTTAAAACATTTTTGATACTTTTTTACGCGGTAATTATTATAGATTTTTTGAACCAATTTATCAAATTATATAAAAATATAGTTTTTTACGCGGCAGTTTCTGGAACCAATGTATCGCGTAAAAAAGGAATGCGTGTATTTGCTGATTTTCTGTTAACATATGGACATGCAGCAGGGGGAATGTTTTTTTTCAATCATTTTTATATCTTCCACGATAAGACGTATTCGAGAGCAACTAGTCTTAACCGCAACACGATTATTAGTATACATATTTACGTGTCTATACAATTTCAGTAAGTTTTTATAATTTATTAAATTCGGGTGAACTTTTCTTTCAATTTCAGCATGCATGTACGTGGTTATGAATTTGCGCATACGAGAATTTTCATTAGGCATGTTTACAAATGGTAGGATTTAGAGAATAAGGGTTTTGTATATGCGCAATATCGAATAAGTAGCGAAAGTGCGACGCAGTGAGGTCGAACGGACGGTGTATGAATGAATAACCCACCCCTGGCTGACGGCTTAGCTCAAGGGGCCTCAATAACGACTCTCAAACATTCCTCGTTTTTATATAATATTATACTTTCAACTCGATCGGTAATTCAAATAGTAAACGTAAGTATTATAAATAACGAAAATTATATTATTATAAGATACGTAATATTTTAGGGTGTTTCAATGGTGTAAATTTTATTAAAAAAATAAAACTGCTTTCAGTTAAATTATCGTTTAGTTTTTATTTTTATTAATGTCCACACTATAAATTATAATGTAAACATTTCCGAGATTATAATTATTTTTGAATTTACCATTAGTCTTCACTTTGGATTAATTACTCTTTGACGACCTTGGTAATTCAATTTTAGAGGTATTAAAACATTTTAACTTTGGTGTCACTTATTCATATTTTCTACATTTATTTGTAAATTCCATTCAATACCAAATTTTTATTACATCTTATTAATTTAATTTTGATTGGTTTACATAACACTGTGGCATTGTATTCTTTTATCAGTTGATAATTTTCGTCATTAGCGAAACAGGTCTTGATCTTAAAAAAATAATCTGGGAATTGGTACAAATGTATATTTTATTTTTTGAATAAGATATATAATAACCATGATTAAAAAATAATAATTAGGCGCCTTAATACTTGAAATCATGAATCAATAATTGAAAAACAACAAAAAAAAAATGTAATTTACTGGTACTGAGGGATTAATAACATCGATTATAAACTAACATAACAATAACTATTTAGTAGTTCATGGTATTATAAGTGCCATTTATCACACCGAATTATATTTGGTATGTATTATTTCTAACGATGCTAGAAATGATTAATCGGTAAGTTAAAAAAAAGGTATTTTCATTCTGTTAAGGAAATGTGTACGGCATTTTGGTTCGTGCAAA
The DNA here is from genome assembly GCA_031772345.1 of Himalopsyche anomala. NCBI lineage: Eukaryota > Metazoa > Arthropoda > Insecta > Trichoptera > Rhyacophilidae > Himalopsyche > Himalopsyche anomala. Next base: position 11,658,943 of record CM062821.1, on the reverse strand, counting down.
AAATTCTTACAAGAAAAAATGCCATAATAAGTACACAAAAGATAGTTCTTTTTCGCAAAATAAATCGTTTATCATCGTCACAAGAAAACATTTTTTACGAAACTTTAAGCAGACGTAAAATAAATTCCAAGCTGATAGCAGTCTGAGGACAGAGGATATAATAAGGACTGCTGTTCGCTTATTGGAGAGGGTACGGGGGTGGTAAGGTCAGAAGGGAGCGCGGCGAAGAGGACGGATGGGGACGATGGAAAGGGAAAATAGTTCGCAAGGCCGCCAGCACTTCTTCCCGACTGAGGCAAAACAGCTGGCTTTCCTTTTCACATATTATTTAATTTCATTCGCTTCTGTAATATCTAAAAGCATGTAGGTTAATGTTTTACTTAATAACACTAACAAGCTTGATGTTGCATAATAATGAACAACTCGTTATGGTCAAAGGAGTTAAAGTAACAATGCGAAATTTTACTCGGGAAAAATGTTTTTCAGGACTTTGTTTGATAAGAAATTTAAAATACTTTCAACAAAATATTCCGTTGATATGATTTTATCTCTGTTGTGATTTAATGAGGTGGAGCGATTTTAGCCCCTTGTTGAATGCACACAATTTAAAACTACGAGGTCCACCAAATTTACTGTTTTTTCATGCGAACGGATATTAAACCTACGTTAAAATATATTACGTAATTTTCAATTTACTGGTTGAGACGGTAAATATTTTAACCCTCAGTGTTGCTATACCAATTGCTAATGAAGTTAATCAGGCCTACAAACTATTAGAAATATATATATTTTTTGAAATCAATATCTTTATTTATATTCATGAAATTTCTTTATTTTTTTGAAAGCACTATGTATTTATTATAAGCCAGTATTTATTTACAGTAGATATTAAGAATACGTTAATGCTAGTTTTAATTACACATGTTGTTTTTACACACTTGTAAGCTTCCAACGGTTGACTATCTTGAAATATTAAGTTTTGAGTTGATCATGCTTTGAAATCAGTACAAGATATGAATTGAATCATATGTTGGCGATTCTACTTGAGTTAAATACCCTTTGTGATTATTCAGACGGAAATCATAAGTATGAATTAGCCATTACAAAATATTAGAGCTTATACAAAAACTAACTTTTTAAAAAACCGATTTTAATTCCAATATATCCTAAACCTCGATTTTAGTTTATTTTTGAAGTTTCGCAAAAAGAGAAATCCAATGAAAACAGTGATTTGAAAAAAAAAACTGTTTGTGTTCATATTCAGCGGTGGAGTGATTAAACCTACCACTTACTTGATAAATGTATCAAAATCAAAATGCACAAAAAACTACTTTCAAAATAAAATAATTAAATATAATATTTTTAACGCATTCGTTGATGTCTACAGGTGACTATTAAGCTACACGTTTTGTCTCGTTTTAATTATACCAAGGCAATTTCCAAGTTAAAATAATAACGTTTTTAATTGAAAAGTGAAAAAAAAAGGAATTGAATATTTGAAACCTAGTTAGATTGTTGCTTGCTAACCGGGTTTTCAATACCGGTTTTTTTTAAACCCGACAAGCCCTACAAAATATATTCGTTGAAATGACATACACAAAAACATAGTTTGACTATAAAAGTGTTATGAAATATTATGAAGTAATAAATCAATGAAGTTATGTCGGGTCACTCGGTATGGAGTGAGTATTAATTGATAGGTACAACGAAAACGGACATATTCGCATGACGATAGAGGTCAGGAGATATGATATGAGTTAGAAGTGGCAAGGGTGGCAGCTCCGTAAAAAACCTCTTGAAAAATTTGAACTGAAAACTGTTACATTTGAATCAGATTAAACAATAAATATTTCACAAAGAATTTGACAAAAAATCCTTTTCTCTCTATGTATGTCCGTCCCAGTTTTAAATATTGCCGGAAAACTTTTTTTGAAAAAATTCGAAATAAATATTATTCAAAATTGACATTGTAGTCTGGTGTAGGCAGTACGCGAAAAAACAAGTGATTAATTAACTGCTGTCGAGCATCAATTTTCGTACGTAATAGTGAAACACAAATATTCCAATTTTAGAACAAATATCCAGGATTTAAGATTTCGACTAAAGGTGCTTTGTGAAATTTGAATATTGTACATTCCGGGTAACCCGAATCATTAGTGAGAAAACTTTTGTAAATTTATATATTTTTTTGTTATCTAGGAATTGATAGGTGTCTTTTGACTTTTAAGTTTTGAGAAGCATTTTCAGACCACTTTATACAAATTATCTCATAGTAAAACATTGAGAATAATATTCTTAATCCAAATAATACGTCTTTATACGTTGAAATTTTCGTCAAACATGTATTAATGATTTCAGGTTAACTTGGAAATTATTGCTAAAATTTTTTCCTATGAATTGAAACACTACTAACAAAATTCTTGTCATATTTAAACCAAAGTAGAAATCGATAAAACAGAAATGTATAATATATTACAATGTAGCACACTTTTCTCTAAATTAAAAAGTGTAAAGCTCCTTTTCAATAATAAAATCGTGTACTTACGTACGTGATATTAATATTTAACTCATAAATCAACAAATTATTATATTTTTACGCCATTTTTGCACCCAATGTGAGGCGTATAGACTTAATGGAGTTTTTTTAATAATAAGATTTCTAGGAGAAATATTTTTTTGTTATCCAGTTGCTCAACCTGATATGGATAGGAGAATGGATAGGAAAAATGGTTAGGAAAGGACTCTAATGGTTAGATGATCGCTTTGACTATCCCCCGTTTTAGGATCGAATAATAATTTATTATATTTCTCAAAACGAACTAGAACGTGTAGCAAGCAGCTAATACATTTATTTTAGCGTTTCACAATTGTTCTAAAAAAGAAATATTTCAAAACAATACTCAACAAGAATTATTAAGAATTAAGATAGAAAAAAAAGTTTAGAAAAGCTTTTGAATTAGGAAAAATTCTACGAATATCCCAATATGGCGTAGACCTTTTTTCAAAGAGACGAGTGCCGTAGACATATGGAAAAAAATCAATATTTTTAACAGCAGCAAATAGAAAATTGGACCAGCGAATAAAGTTTCAGCGATAAAAATCGATTCACTTTGCGTGCGAGGAACAAAAAACGTAACGGTGCGAAAATTTTAGCCAAATTACATTTTATTCGACATGCGAGACAAATGTAAGGAATGTTAAGCCCACTATGCGAATAAATAAATTAGAATTTCATTATTTTACCGCCGAAAAAACAAAAAAACAAGCAGTTTGTTGCCAACTAGTGGAATGAAATTCAAAGTAATTTTGATTACTACGATCAGAAAACTTCGTTAGCAATGATGACTGCTTTAAGACATAATTTAAAAGAATTGTGCCGAAAGGCGAATAACAATGACTAAATTTCTGATTAAATAATTAAATTGGATTAGAGAAGAAGAATTGATAGATCCAGTGGCATGTCGATATACAATTAACGCCATATGTTGTAAACGTGCTCAAGTAATGATTTAGATCACCACCATTTCGTTTCAGCACACACATTAAGGCTATTCGTGCATTATGAGTAAGTAAAATATTCTACAGCGACACCTATAAATAAGAAAAAATGTTAGGTGACTTATTTGCAAAAATTCGTGTATCTGATAAAATTTAGCTAGAGTAGAATTTTAAGAACACCCCAGTTGATAAAAAACATTATTTGTTATACTATTCAATAAATAGTTTACTGTATATAGTAAACAGGAGACCAGAAGCGTGTTTAAACAGCGACCTCTTATTATCTTACAATAAATTGATTTATCTCAATCATAACAACTATATGTAATAAACGTTAACATATTTAAATAAATTTATAGTAACATTAGGATTTTACCTTTTTCAATTTTTATTGAGAATTTTAAATGTTTAACAAATGAATGATGATATTAATATTTTGCTGATCGTGAGTGCTATCTTTCGAGTCGAGATAAATTTATTTATTAAAAAAATAAAATGTCATTGCTTAAGCACGTCCCTGGTTTCCTGTAAATTTCCTACACATATAGCTATTATTATAGTATAATAAAGAATTCTTTTATCAACTGGGATGTTTTGAAAATTATATTCAACAAGATTATCATCAGTTATACGAATGTTTGCAAATAAGCCACTTAATAATTTATTTTAAGTATAGATGTCGCTGTAGACCGTTTCACTCACATTTGTGAATGAATTTGGAGTCTAAATGTGACATTGATTATTAATTTAAATTTAGGACGAATGATGCTTACGGCACCGGTTGCAAAGAGGAAACTCTTTGCATTTTTAACGCATGAAAAATCGACGCTGCTTTCTGAAGGAATTTCTCAGATGTAAGGTGTCGACCTACCATCCGTATATGTATTACGTTTTTTAAAAATGAACTGAAAGTACGAGATCAAATTTCTGAAAAAAAAGATTTTGAGTCAAAGTTATATATTAAGGTTTATGTCTCACGGAAATGAATATTATCAACATGTCATTTTTTACAGCGACTCCGACGTGAAAAAGAAGATCAATAATTTTCAAGTATATTATTATTGATTTTGAAAAGTTAGACGTACTTATTTTGTCGAATATTTTTTTTTTGAAAATCCATGGTTGAAATAAAACAAATCTACTTGGAAGAAAATAGCCTTTCTTATTATATATTACCATATGTATATCATTGTCTGCTGTATCGCTGATTTATGTTGATTACGTTCGTTTTTTAATATATTATTTGCTGTAAGAATATATGTATATGCGTATGTACATAGATTCATTAATATTCAATACTATTATAATCGACCTCAACTTTCAAGATAAAGAGGCCATAATGTTGCTGAGGTGTAGAAATTTATCATGTCTTCGAGGGCATTTGGAAAGAACCCTGGTAAATAAAATGTGTGGAATCACTGATTTATAATATATTGACTTCAACCATTGAAATGATTGTGGATAGATTTTTTTTTCGGTTTTAAGATATTGGATAGTTTTTTTTTGTAAATGAACGCATGACGCCCCATTGTAAATACAATAAAAATGATTATCATGTATATTCGACAAAAAAAAACATGATGAATCTCACGGTTTTCTCGATTAACAAATATTTTGAAATATTGACAAGTAAGAAATACTCAAACAAAACGACTTCATAGGATAACGTAAATATACAATTATTATTGTTTTACGATGTACAATTACTTTATTGCGATATTAAATTGAGACTTTTTTGTTTTTGCATGAAAATATAATATGCATATAGAAAGTATCTTTCGTTTAAATCTTATTCTCGCTATGTGACGAGACTAATATGTACAGATAATCATAATATGAACATGAATCATATTAATGTCTAATAATATTTGAATTAAATATAACTTTTTAAAAAATAGAAAATAAAATTTACATGGAAATGGATAAATATGCCAAATGACAAGTATTTCCCATTAAAACAATGAAATTACTTTGCCAAAATATCTGACATTTCGTTATCCAACGTTATCAAAGGATCGTATCAACGTTCAGGCATTTTCAACGAGAAAACCGATTTAGATAAGTAATCCTAGTCTGATAAGACCAAGCCAATCACAAAATGACGACTAAATAAGATGTTCAAAAGGAAATCGAAAAGTGACAGGCAGAGAGAATTACACCATATCGGGTAACTGAGAGCTTAGTCAGCTGATGCTACGAAATGAACTTAAACTTTTGACACGGCTCAAAAAGTTGCGATTTGAAGGACGCCTCATCCGAAAAACCGGAATTACGAACAGAATAGATGAGTTTTTCTAAAGCCGTAAAAAACAAAAAAAGAGGAGTTGACGACAAAAATGAAATTTTATGTTGTATTATTATTAAGTTAATGCAATGTCATTGATTGCAAATCTATTGGACGACATACAAGACATTAAATACATTCAAGATATGTTTAGTATTTTGTGCTGCTGTTGTGAGTAAAATTGTGATGTTAAATTATTCGATTCGGTTTCCGGCACATATGAAAACCGCATTTTATATTAGACCCATTTCTACGTAGCGGAATTGAAAAATTATACCGCAAAATCAATATACAGAATGAGAATTCGATTTGCGGGTAAATTGTCGAAAGTGATTTTCTTTATACATAAAGCGATGGATATTTTTACGTATATAACATATTCAGCCCGCACAAAATTATTCTAGCGAAAATATTTTCCATTGAACACGCTTAAATGTTTGTGATTAATCAGCAAAATTTAATTTAACGTACGGGTGATTAACTTAAGTTTTTATATACTTTTTTTTTCAATATACGGCTCAAGTTCGGGTATTAATACGAAAAATGCGGGAGTTGTGTTTTTATAAATATGAAATTGTGAAAGGAACAAATTCGCGGCGTGTGTGAGCATTGAAGCATTAAATGTAAAAGGTTATTCAAAGAGAATAAAACAATAACAGAGATAGGGTTGGGCGAATTTTGGCTCGGCTGTGGATACACGCTTATAATTTACTACAACCAACAATGATGGAAAATGAGACGGCCCGTCAATTCTTGGAATAATTGATCGATATAAATTTTGCCACATTTCAAAGCAGATAACATTAAATTATGCGGAGAATATTGAATATGACCGGATTCGCTCAGTTAGTGAGCATTTTCAATCGATAAATCAGTTTAAAGGTGTTCACCGTCAATACTTGGTTGGTAAGGCATTATATTAAAAAATAATAAATCACTCTTTTGCACTTATTCCGCTACTACGTTTACGACTAGGATCAGGACCAGTTTCACTCACCAAGAGGATTGTGAGCATCAGTGGCAAATGCCAGGGATGATCGAAACCGATTCTAATAAATATTAGTGGAATAAGTACAAAAATGTGCTATATCATATTTTTTATAAAAAGATGAGACTATTTTTTTTTTAAATCTTGTGAAATAAAAATAATGATCATTGTACTAAAAAGTCAGAAAAACCAATTTAAGAAAACAAATAAAACAGAGTTAATAACTGCATTAGACGAGAACGAAAGGAAAAATTAGTAGTAATCGTAGAGGATCGCGCGAGCCTCTTGTTAAATTTGACTAAGACCGGCGAGCCCCTTGTTAAATTAAGAGAAAACAACATTCTCAAAAAAAATGTATATAACTGCAATTTCTGCCTAATGTATTATCTACGACAGCTTTGGTATACATTTTAGCCATTTACATTGATAACGTAAACGGTAAATTGCATATTTTTTAAGTAACAATCGATTGCTTATTTTAGTATTGCATGTAATTGTATAGGAGAGATAAAAAAATCACTCCTTCCTCAGAACACCGAGAATTAACTTGAGATTAAGCGAGCCCTTTGTTAACGTATTGGCAGCACACCGCTGGATAAAGCGTATGTACATGAAATCAATCAACCATTATATCGTTAATTAAAAAAAAATATGTTAGGTCATTTATCTAACTAAATATAGTACGCTTATTGATAAACTTACGTAAGAGATACTGTGACACAGTAGGTACTACGTAAAGAAAACTTTTATGTAAGGATATAGAGAAATTTATATTCATGAAAATCTGATATAACATTGCAATAGTCGTTTATCGGACACAAGCGTTCAGACATTGACTGATTTGTTATAATTTGGGGAAAAATATGAAGCTCAATTTTTCGTGCGGAGAGATTCGTTTCAATTCTTCCCTAATGACATAGATTATTCGGGAAAGCTTTCCGCCGAAGGTAAAAAAAATAAAATGAATGGCCAGAGAGCATTCTCGGCAAGTGATCATTGTTAAAATAGCTTGAAGAGGGTTCGGCGACAGCGACACAGTATTAATACTTAGAAGGCAGACATTTGTGTCGATAACTGTGCCAATTTTCACACTGGGGATGAAAGGGCTTTACTTAATCGAGAAAATGTGAATTTAAACAATAGAGTTAGAGTGGATTACTGTATTTCGGATGAACAGGGGCTGTAAATACGTAACGCTGTATTTAGATTATTTTTTGTAAGATGTATCTGTTTAAAGTTAATTCAATTTAGGTTGCTGAAATACAAATAAAAATAAATGCTGTCGCGATCAACATGATATTTAATTGTCATTCGTAAGTCTGGGTGTAGTGAATCGCGGCACTGTATTTTTATATTTCATAATATATGATACTATGTAATCAAAATCTGAAGTAAATTACGTATGCATGTGTAACATTTAAAAAAACGCGATGGGAATAACAATCGTCAATATAGCAAATACAGTAAAACGGATTTTTTAAAACCTTTCAAAATCATTGATTGAAACTGTATGGAGCGTTAAAATCTTATCACAAGGTTTCAGTACAGCTCTCTGCCGCACACATCCGACCGACGAATATAAAATCAAAATGAGCGTCCGCATTTGAAAGCTTTCGACAAAGCCTTTAGTAAAAAGACTTCATTCGTCTTCAAAAGAGGCTCTCGCGGGCCGCTGTTTGTGGCAGAACGCCTCGAGATTTTTAAGCACACACAGCGGGACAAAATCTACTTTGAGACGTGTGTGAATGGTGAACATATATATCTACGTCATTACGTTTATGAGCTGTGTGGTCCTAGACTAACGGTATAAATGTAAAGGCGACTGGTATGAAAACCAGAATTACATTTATGCACGACAATGGTACAATACATTATTTCTATAAAAGGCCTAGTTCTAATAATGTTTATTAACTCCACTGTCTATGTTTATTGTATGTTTACTATATCCAACAATTAATGTCAATCGCTTCAAGTGATATTGAGAAAGTGCTGGTGATACTGCCAAAAAATTGATACAAATGCTCTAAATGGCTATCACAAAACGCACATATCACAAAACTGTGATAAAAAGCTACGCAATTTAATGTGGACTAATTCACACAAGAATCTCAATGTCGATTCCTTTTACTATGGCAAAAAGTCATGCTGGATAATTTGTGTAGTGAAGATGAAAATAATTACGGTGCTATTTGATTTTTTTTAACAGATTAAATAAAGTTACAAGTAAAAAAAATGCGTGGGTCGACAGTAGTATAAAACAGGCATTTATATATAATATGTCACACAGAAAGTCTTGACAAATCCAATATATCAAATGTGAAAAATAACAACGCAAAACAAGGTTAAATAAAAAGTATTTCAAATGCGACATAAACGGAATTCTTTATGAGATGTGAGTATGTTAAAATGAGCCATCGATTTAGCAAACGGTATATGCCGCATATCAAAATATAAATAGGTGCCTATTTCATAAACTGAATATTACGAACGAAAATGTTATAATAAAGAAGAGATTTGAATGTGAAAGCTGTGAGAGTGATTTTAAACGCTCGTCTAGTGGGAGGAAAACTGCGTAGATGTTCAGGGTTGATACATTACTGTAATTTAATGTATGATGTGAAAAACGGACGTGAAGATTTGAAATGACAGGCAATAACAGCTGAAGTTATGTAAGTTATGTTGAATGAAAGTAACTTTTTTCTGCGCAAATTTTATTCACTGATATTTTTTTAAGAATATGTCAATCATCCTTCTTGAGTATGACGGGATAAAAATCTTCACATATACATGCCCCGGAATCAAATTTTATTTAGTGAGTATTTACGTCAATGTGTAATGATTCAAATTATTAAAAAAAAATAACAAATCAAACTAACAACGTGACACACGTTTTTTTTCACATTTGAACGACATGAAAACGATTTTTCTAATCAATATTCGTATCTTCAGGTCATTTGATTTGTAGGATATTCAAAATAATATATTTTTTTTCAAATAAACAAGAATAACAAACAATACGCACACAATGGAAAATATATAACAAAACACGTAAGTTCTTGTAATAGCTGCGGGGTGTGGTGGTTTTGGTGATGGATGGCAGATGATACCAGTATGGCTAGTAACGATTTCAATGCGTGTTTCAATGTTGCTAGAGTTGAACAAACAAAACTCCAAATTCAGGATGCATATCTGTAATAATCTTTATGCCTGTACCTGTCCTTAATTCGCGATAAAATAAAAACCGGTAAATTTTGCGATTTGCCGGTAATTATTTTATCACACGATTGACCTTATTATAAACAATCAACGAACATGACACAAAGTCAATATAACATAGTTTATATAAGAGTATTTATTTATATTTAGTATTGAAATTATAGCCAGGATAATATGTCACATATAAGAATAATGGTTGGACGGTTTTTTAAAAGTTAAAAAAAACGGTTCTGCCAAGGATAATGACAATCTTCAGCCCTTGTTCCGGGTCGTGAAACATTGACGACCATATTACATAATGCTAACGTTAATTAAATGAAGGCCTCAGTGAAACGAAGGTTCCGCAACGGATGGGCGTTCTATTTGAGTAACTCTCAGCGCCACGCCAGCCTGTTTTTGTTATCATTTAACGATCTTATATGGAATTTCGTACCTAGAGAATGAGAAATAATATCGGAACACGGATAGCGACAGTTTTAATGAAAATTTTCAGCGTCGGGATTTTTTAAATAAAAAGCGGTGTCTACCACTGCGTGCGCTGGCGGCGTTTGGTTGGGTTTCAATGTAAAATTGATGATTTTGTTATTTCACTTGAATGAAATAATAATGCCATAAATGTATCAAATAAGTCGCTTGTTTAATTTCGATAAATACACGAATGTGGAGTAATGATGATTACATGTTTATAATATTCACTTTACATATTACACAGCGGTGAGCGGCCAATATGTTAACAAAGGACTTGGTTAATCATAAAGCAATTCAGGAAAGGGTGATTTTTTAAATCACTTATATAATTACACATGATAATTAATTATTAAGAGAATCTAATGTTACTATGTTATGAAAATACTAGTTTCGAGAAAATTGAACTTTAAGGTTTGTGCTGTTGTTTTTAAATAACGAATTACGGTTTCTTTAGTTTATTTTATGGTTTATGATACAAGATAAAAGTAGGTTTTTTTTTTGTAAATAGATATTTTACTAATCTTGCTGATGCTTTGAAGTTACAGGGCAATATCAATATTTTTTAATATAAGTTTTTCTTTTACATTGGCCATTTTCTTTTTAAATTAAAATATTTTAGTATTTCATTATGAATGTTTACCTTTCAGCAATCGATTGGTATACTTATCTTAAAATCGTCTTTTTCGCTTTATCTTACTGTTGCTTCATGGTAGCGAATTGTGAACTATTCTTTTCGCTCCCATTTCATGTTTAAAAAGTATTACTTAAACCATCGCATACAATATATATGTCAGACATTTGTCAGAAAAACCAAATGTGTTCTTGACAATTGATATGACCACGTTTTTAAATTTAATTATAATACATATTTATACATTTTATGTATAACACACAGATTAGAGAATATTGTTTATTCTTAATTTAACAAGGGGCTCGCCGGTCCAAGTTAAATATAACAAGATAATCTTGCAAGAGTGTAGTGCCACTTAGTGTCATTTTAGTATAATTTCTAAAAAGTAAAAAAACGGTTTCTTCCAAACGCAGTTAGTAAACTATCAACAAAAAATACGATGGCAGTTAGACTCGTCACATCTTGTGACACTGAGAAAATAAAAGGTAGGAGGGTGGCAGTTTTTCACCCTTGACCGCAACCTTGCTTGCGAAATTATTTGCCGAACAGCTCTATATAGAGTCGGGAGTCTAGTCTAGTTTACCGAGAGCAATATCGGAGGTGCACTTCAAGCACATTGAAGAGCGTGCTTCGAATATATTAACTTAAATAAATTCATGAAAAAATATGTATAATATATAAAATTTCTAAGCGTGTGATTTTAACACTTTAGATTGTCCAGTGTCAATATTTGGTGGAAAGGCTTTATATTCAAAAATAAAATATACATTTGTACTAATTCCCAATTTTATTTATTGAGATCAGGACCGGTTACGATCATGACGAGCATAATTAACTGATGAGATAATAAAATGTTAGTGTTATTTATACAAATCAAAAGGAGTGATGAAAAGAATTTACAAATAAAAGTACAACATATGAATAAGTGACGCTAAATAACCTAAAATTAAAATATTTTATACCTCTAAAATGTAATTACAAAATTCGTCAAAAATTAATAAAGCTTAACAGGAAGACTAATGGTAAATTCAAAACTAATTATAATCTCGGAATTTTTTACAAAATAAAATCAGTATAGTAGTTTCATTATAAATTTATAATGATATTAATTATGATCACAATATTTATTATATAGTGGGAATTAGTACAAATGTATATTTTATTTCTTGAATAGATTGTGATGTTATATTTAAGATTTGTATTTTCACTAACAATATTACGTGTATTTGACTAGAATAAATTGGGCACTGGCAAATTTGCATAAATAAATACTTGAAATCTTAAAAGACATTTCGAAACGGGTAGGCAACAAATGAATCTCAGCAGTGTTTACGTAATAATTATAATTCCCGCCCACTGTCCTCGCTCCAATCATCAACGAATCTAATAAATCACCTGATAGTCCGTGGTGTCTAATTACGTTTAGATCAATGGTTCCCAAACTTATTTCCCCCGTGGACCCCTAAGGCCAGTATTTTATCCTTCGTGGACCCCCTCCCCCAGGATGCATAATAGTGAAGTGATCTAATTTTTTAAAATACAAATATGAGCACACTGTGATAGGGTTTTTTGTATAGTGGACGATTGTAAAAAAAAATATGTTCATTTTTTGTTCTTATCATTAGTGATTTTTTTAAAATGAAAATGAACAAATCAAAACACAATCAAATTCTTACATAAAATAATAAAATCTGTTAATGAGAGGGATGAACCTAATGCTCCGATATCAATTGGTCAATATTTGGGTTAAAATTCGTAAGGTACAGTCGTAAATCTCCACGTTCAGTGATTTGAAACCGATTTTTTTTTTTTAGTAAGAAAATTAGTAACTGCACTAAAACCTCTCTCCACGAGGTACGAAGAAGGAAATGCTATCAAAAACTTTCTTGCGATAGCCCACAATACAGGATAAGCAACAGGGATATCTTTCTGCAGCCAGAACTGCTGGTAACCCTTTCTAAACTGTACCTTAAGTTCTGATTTTGATTCCATTGATTCCGGTTCGTGGACCCCCATTTACATCTCTTGGACCCCCATTTTTTTTATTCCTGTCTGGGACCCCCTGGCAATCCTCACGGACCATTTTGGGAACCTATGGTTTAGATGGTTAGAAACAAATTATATAAACATAATTTTTATATCTATGAAGGTACTTGTGTATTGACGCAACGTAATATTGTTTTACTCTTATTACTACACAAAAAATACAAATAAAAAAATCAATGGTCGTTTAGTACAATACTTCCCAACCTGGGTCCGCGAAATTTTTCATTCTTTCAACATTATTTGTGATGAAGTATGAAAAAAAAATTCGGGGGTCCGCAGATTATTGTTTTCAGATTTAGGGGTCCGTGGCACCAAAAAGGTTGGGAAGCACTGGTTTAGTACACCAACAATGAAGAGAGATCGTGTCCATCCAATTTTATATTAATTCGTAATTATTTTAATATTTTTGATGGATTCAGTGGCAGCTTGGTGAAAATTCATTTTTAACAACAAAAAAAAACAAAGTTATTGCAGTGGCTGTGATACGTGTTTCCACTTTTTGTGAAACATTTTCAAACGAACTCTATCGTAAGATTTTATAAATATTATTCCTTCTATAGGCACAAACAGTATCAGTATTCACTTTTAGTGTGTTCACTTGGTGGAAAGGCATTATATCAATTAAGAAAAACACAATATTCCTTTGTACTTATTTCCAATTTTATTTATCAAGATAATGACCGATTTCGCTCATAGCGAGCATTGTCAACTGATGAGTTTTGAACTAGGCCCCTCATGTCTCTGGCAATGGTTTATATTATTTATTGAAGATTACATTATTCTTAATACGGCGGAATTCGGGTCAGAGCAGCAGTAGTATATACAAATCTGGGAACAGAAAATTAGTCACAAAAATCTCGGAAAACAGTTTTCAGTGCAACAATAATATGCGATCGGGGACAGAACGGTAGCGTGACTCAGTGCAAAAAAATACAGCGGCAGGAATGGTGGCCATACTGTCGAGTTATGCAGAAACAGAAAAAAGATAGAGATTTACTTTCATAGTAACCTGACACAAACACATTTTAACATAATCAAAAAGACCTTTTTTACTACGCGGTTTCGTCAATAATTTATATTACAATTATATATTTTTCGACTCAATTTTTGAGAAAGGAACGAACGTATCGAGCTAAACATAGTATCATTGTTAATCTCATTTTGTCAAGCATTTTCCTGATCGTTTGTGTGACATACAGGTGAACATATGTTATTTATGAACATATTTTCAGTTATAATGGAGAGTTGTGAATCTGAACCAACTATCAGTCATCTTGCATACTAGGTGTGGTATACATTTATTTCTGAAAAGTTTGTTGTGAATTACGTCCCTTTTCCTTTCCACAGTCGATATCATATTCAAGATTTATTTTGGCGATATAATATCGTATTCTGAATCCTTTCGATGGATTCGGCGGTAACTTTGTGGAAGTTCATATTAATATAATATAAAATAAAATAACTTAGATTATTCCACGTATTGTGTTATACAATGTGACACGTGTTTCGCCTCTTTTGCAAAAGTAGTTGTCTGAGGATGCATTTGAAAGAGGCGAAACACGTGTCACATTTTGAAACACAATACGTGGAATAATCTAAGTTATTTTATTTTATATTAAAATGAACTTCCACAAAGTTACCGCCGAATCCATCGAAAGTATTCTGAAAGAGGCGAAACACGTGTCACAAGTTATTTTATTTTATATTAGTATTCTAAATCGTTTAAAATTATAATGCGTGGTCGTCCGATTCAAAATCAAAGAGCGAAATGGAAATGCATTTTATCAAAAAGTAGGACACGATGTGAGTGAGTGGTAGTAAGTGGCAGGGTAGGTTAGGACATATCAGCTGTGAGCTGTGAGACATGCAACTCGGAAACTTTATTTCATGACAGAGCAGGCGCGGGGTGACGGGGGAGACGAGAAATACTGTTGCCATGCCGCATAAATACAATCCGCAACCCGAATAGCGAATGAATGATTTGAATAACGCTTTCTAGTTACGCTGTTACGCAAGACTTCTAGTTAATAAAAACCTGGAAATACAAAAAAAATATACATGAATTTAAACATAAAAGAGGGATATTTTTGAAAGGTAAGACGTATTGTATTAGCAATAGTTGCAGTGAAAATGCTGGCATAACACGGACATAAATAATATAATATAACATTGTGAATTTACTGCCATAATTCTTATCTAGGAAATAAAGTACCTTTGAAAATTCTACAGTAAAAAAACTGAATCAAAATATGTGGTAGGTGTACTTATTTTACTGCATATTATATTAAGTATAAAGGATATTGTCATCCGCGAATCTTCGATTATTTTTCCACATTTTCCTTAAATAGGAGAACACTGGTTTATCTCAACAATAAAAACATTTCAGTTCAATATATAAGCGAAATTACCCCATATCATACTTTTATATGTGATTTTTTTTATTACTTCTATTCAATTATATGTAATACTTAAATAAGCAATCGATTGTTACTTAATACACCTAAAATATGCAATTTATCGTAAAATTATCAATGTAAATGGCTAAAAATGTACTACTCTGTATATTAAAGCTGTCGTAGATAATATATAAGTCAGAAATTGCAAATATATACTAATTTGATCTGAAAATATTGTTTTCTCTTAAATTAACAAGGGGCTCGCCGGCCTTAGTAAAATTTAACAAGGGACTCGCGCGAGCCCCTCCGAGCCCCCTCTAGCCCACCCCTGGGTATAAGTATTTACATGTGAAATACGTGTTTATTGCAAGCCATTGCAATGATATACATTGTATTCAATTTATAGGAGGGGTGAATTACATACATTTTCATGACGAGCGAGTGAAAAGACAGTTAACCATAGAGAATAGTAAAAATATAACTTCGTAATTTTTTCCAATTCATTTAATAAGCGATAAACGCCAAGTAGTAAAACATGGACTTTATTAGCCCACCCGCAATGTGGGTCCTGCCTCGGGACACGCCACTCCTGCCTAGCAACTCCGCATGCATTCATTGTCTACATAACTATTACCCCAACTACCTTATTAGAAACCCCGGGTATCCCCAGTTCAATGTCGACCTTTTCAAGACATAGTAACTAAATGTATTAAGAGCATAATTTGCATTTGATTCGGATGTATCGCTTATACACAAAATCACGTGTCAGACAATTATTACATAGCGAGAGGAATACAAAATTCTATATATTTTTTTATAATCCAAATTAATTTTCGCTACGTAACCACCAAATTCATCAGAAAATGTTATAAGCCCATAATCTCTAAATATACATCCAAATAGAGTAATGGCATGTGAATTCCTTTAGAAATGGAAATCAAATTATACTGTTATTTAATTAAGCCGTTTTATTCTCTGTAGGGCATGAGCTCCATGTGTCTTCCACTGTTTCAATTATTGCGGCTCTGAGATACACCTTTCTGTATACTTCTTGAGGTCGTTCAAGCATACCGTCTTCATTATAGCGCTGGTTGTTGAGTCGATCACAGTCACAAACTTGTTATAACAGCTTGAGTTTTCTCAATTTATCATGTTTGCCACGAAATTCAATTGGTGAATTGATGAACCCCACCAGGTTGCCGCTCAAGTCATGGTAATTTTCATCTCATTAGCCAAAGCTACATAAAAAGAGTGCTCCAATTACTGTTACTGGTAGATGATACCGTATTCCGTGTTTATATAATACAATGTGCTCTAATGAGAGCTTAGATCAGGGATGGCGAACCTATGGCACGCGTGCTCGAGGTGGCACGTTTAAGAATTTGGATGGCACGCAAACGATATCCAGGTTCAAAAAAATTAACTTTTTTGTTAAAAAAATAGTATTTTGATAATCTTTGAATTGTTAATTTAGTCCGTTTTATTAATTTTCAAATGTTGTTGTGGTTGTAATTGTATTTTTATTACTATTTGGGCACGTCACACAATCGAGAAATAATATTTAAGGATTTTTGGCACACGGACCCAAAAAGGTTCGCCATCCCTGGCTTAGATAATAAGCTTATATGTTTTACAGTGGCGGCCGGCCAATGTGGCATTGGATCAATGCACCCCTTCTATATGCAGGGGCGGTTATATTTCATGAAATAACATTCAAACATGACGTTTATACCATTTATTCATTTTAAATTCTTCATGTTTTTATTGTGTAAAATGAAATAAAAAATAAAATTTTCTAAAATATTAATTATAAACAGTAAAATACATTAAGAATTTAAAATGAGTGAATGGTCTAAATGTTATGTTTGAATATTATTTCATGACATATAACGGCCCCCGCATAAACAAGGAGTGCATTGATCCAATGCCACATTGACCGGCCGCCACTGATGTTTCATATTAATGTATAAACAAGTAGATAACTTAAGTGCTGGCATATACTCTAAGCAATAAATGCCACTAGTAAGATACATAAAAATCTAAATGATATACACAACATGACAAAGGAGCGGTCTAAATAGAGAAGAGGCTTTCAACAATTTAACGATGATTTATCACTAAACGTAGGCGAGCATGTAGAACACGGGTTGCCATTATTGAATGTAGAAACGGCTTAATAGAAACATTTTCATCCAACAGAAGAAATAAAAAGCAGATTTTCCATTATAATAAAAGTTTGAATAGTCTGAAAGCAGTTAACATCAGAAACACGTTAGAGGCGGCGGCTAACGTTTGAAAAGTTCTAAGCGGCAATTTTCCATTCAATGATGAGGTTCGCTGAATCGCGTTTGTGAAATATGTTTTGAAGAAACAGCCGAAGGTGGATTTTATTTCTCACCTCACACCACGGTACAAAAACACAAAACACCGCTTACTGTATAACATTATTTTTTATTTCTGCTGGCGTGTTCCAGAAACGATATGAAAAGCGTTCGTATAACATTCATGATAAGGAAAGACAGTTTCGTATTATTTACTTAACAGAGAAGATCATACGACGACATACTTTTGATGGAGTAAATAAAGCAAACATAAATATTTGCATACTATTCCGAGTATAACTTTTTTTTGTTATTTAATTCACATTCTCAGTTGATTTTAATTTATTTTCCTAGACAATAGATATTGAGATAAATGAGCACACTCATTTGTTGATGAAAAACAATGAGGTAAGCTTACCCTAATACTAATATAAGAATGTTTAGGGTTAGTTTACGCCTACCAACTTACAAAGCTTTTAATGCATTTTATTACTTAATAGCAAAGTTAGTTATAGTATATGTAACAACAAAAGATACAAAAAATATTACTTATATAAGACAACAAGTAAATACAAAATATGCTATGTTTAAATATTTGAAAATCGTCACCAATTGTTTTTTTTGCAAAAATAAAAAAATAACTCACCTAGTGAATGTTGAATATAACGTTCCCTTTAAATTAAAAAATACATACAACGGTACAGCACGGTTTTTCTAGTAAGTAAGAAAATTAGTAGTTAAGGCACTTACCTATATACATACTGGCGCTCTCTGGTTTGACGTGGTCGTCGATGTAAGTGGTTCCAAGAGTAAATAGAGGACTTCCACCACAGCCCAACAGCACCTGAGCAACTACGAAGACCAGAACTGGTCCGAATGTACTCGGCGAACTCTGTGAAATGAAATGAGGAGAATAATTGAATGATCAAAATCAACTTAAGATTTTCAATCCAATATTTGAGATCTTGCGCATAGGTTTTCGTAGTGGTTTTTCTCCTTGAATGATATCAAAAAAAAAATACCGAATGCAATGATGAACTTTGAATTTATTCCATTGATTGTGGGTTCTCAATATTAGGAATCAAATACAACGGGAAACTTGAAGCCATCGTATTTACTAACGTGATGGTACACCCGTGTATATAAATTTGTCTTAATCGAATAAAGAAACCAAAATTTTCTCCGTTTTTAAATGAACACCCGAAGTCTAAAAAAAATGACGTGAACGGTTCAAATTGGTATTTCATAATTTGTCTCCGAAACCTGTAATTAGATATGATAAGCCCATAGAAAAAAGTGTTAACGTTCGGTGGGATGGGAACTGATTTCTGACAAGACGGAATGTACAGTGGACCTGTGGAAACTGTAAACGTGAATTGTATGCTAAAAACTTTGGTTTCAATTATGTCTATAATATAAACAAAATGAATTTCCTGTTGTTAAATAAATATTTGCCATGATTTATCCGCCAGCCTGTTACGTTAAATGGGTACACAGAAAACACTCACACGTTCTCTCTGCGGATTGAGATAAGCTCATGCGATAAGTGACACTACCATTTGGAAGTATGTAGTTTAATTTTTTATAAGAGCCAACATATAACGAGCAGTTAATATCTTGAAAACCTATAATGCGAAGTGGATGCCGTACTTCAATATTTATAGTTTTTAAACATAAATAACTGGAACATAATAACTTAATATAATGGATACCTGTATGCAGTTATCCCCTCTGAGGTTGTTATGCGGAGCCAGAGGAGGCGAACTGAGACCCGAACTCAATCTTCCAAGCCCCATATCCTGCTCTCTAATGGACACTCCTCGGCAGATATTGTCGGATGAAGAGTTCGAAGATGAAATTCCCGAGTTAGACTCGGCGATGAAGTGAGGCACCATAAATACCAATGAGCCGAGGCCCATTACCAAAGCACCTACGAACAAAAGAAAACATTTTTTTTTAATATTTAACAATGAACAATAAAACATGCATTATATAATTCTAAGATGTTTAATATGGAGTCATATAATATTTAATGGATATGGGAATAAGTAGTAAAATCTTCCATTTTGTGATAGTGTATTTTATCAATATATTGGCACTAAATCTTGAGTGATAAAATTTATAATGCTCGTTAACTTTCCGTTTAGGTATCGTATTCTGATATATTATATATGAATATTATAAGGACCGGATATCAAAAATACAGTAAAACGATGATAATACAAAGGTATATGATAAAAGTTATAATATGAAAATGGATTACATTTGAATACAAATTTCATCTACAGAATTTGTGTTGATGTAGTATAATGGATGGAATCATAAAAAGATACTCTATTATTATATTTTTCCATTTTTCGGTGTACTGATTGTGTTGTATTTTTCTTTTTTTAATAAAAAAAGTATGACAGTATAAACTAAACGAATAAATCCTCAGTCTGAAATTGAAATGATTACATAATATTATTTCGAGAATAACGATATTTTTTTTCTTAAGAAAAGCAAAGCGTACAAGAAAAATAATCAGACGGTGTTTGAACTATGTTAAAAAACCATTATCTCCAAAAATAGATATATTTGAAAATAGCTGCACACTATGCCTGTATTTGACAACATGGCGGGCGAGGTTAAAAGAAAAGCTTTCACGGCAAGCAAACGATTTTATATAACCACGTTCATTTGATGAATATAGCACTCCCCGCTGTGTAAATGCGTGTTTTTTTTTGCTATACAAAAAACTAAAAATAGGAGATTGATGGATCTAATGGTCTATTAAATTTCGAGATGCATCAAAGAATTTTCAGATTAAATGAATAGACTGACTAATGAGATGGCAGTTCGTTCACTCGCAGAGTGCAATCAATTGGTGAGGGTGAGTAACGTCAATACGTAGATAAAAGGTTAACTGCAATGCAATAAACGGACGGGGTTTTCCATGATTCAACAATAAAAAGTTTTCATAAGAATGATGAGTACTATACTTATTCACAAACTATCAATGAAATGCTTTCGATAACAGATTAGTAACAATAATATAAATCAGAAAAAAACATGTGTTTGTCTGTCCGCAAAAAGAACTCTCCCTCCAACAGTAACGGACACAGTAACAATGTGAAATTTTAAGTCATTCCTAGGTCAACTGTGATATTTATATTTTCAAACAAAATTATTAATAAAATTATTGTATTTTTTGGCGTTCGTGAGATACATTAGCTAAGATAAAAAAAATGACGCAAATTTTAGTACGGCTTCTAAGTTATTTCGGATTTCGCCGATGATGGTAAATAGTAATGAATATTTTTTATATATTGTAGCATAAAAGTCAGCCCACGAATTAAGCCGAACGAAAAAGTACTTTTTATGCATGGACAAAATTCGGAAAGAACAATATTAAAAGCAAAATTATGTACAATTTATTTTTAGTGCTGGAAAAGGGCAGGGTTTGAGCGATTGAATATGAAAAGTGGCGAATGGCGACCCCACGTCAAACTCGACAGATCCATTCCTACTTCAAAGGTTTCTCTCTCGAATTGTATACCTGATTTGAGTTAGGCAAACCTGACCAACCGAACTGGAAAGTGACATGGTGGAAAAAAATGGAAACAGAACACAATATAATAATTTTATTATGGCGGATAATAAACTGGCCCACTGAAATATTTTTTTTATGTTTAAAGATATTAATATCAGGGCATTCACCGCATTCAGTTTGCAACCAAACATTTCCAATATAATATTTATTATATCAACGGAAAATTCTGCTTTATACATAATTAGATGTAGAAATAGTCGAAGATCTAAATGTATTAGAAGATAAGTCTTAAAGATATATTAACGATTTGGTTTTTTATATTTTTTTGTCAGCAAATGTCGAAACAAAATGCGGGAAACAGCCCAAATCAACGAAATTATGCAGGTGTTAGTTAATATTTGGGAAAAGGCACCGCAAAACAAAAAAAAAACAAATATTCAGAATTGAAAAAGATAAGCAGAGCTATTTTCTGACAAGCTGTAAGAACATGTAAAAAAAACGCGGTCTTTGCCTCAATATTGCTCGCTGAGACAGCTAACACCCACGCGCCACCACATCCTATCCCATCCTGTTTTGTCGAACGGAAAAGCCGACGGTAATCAGAATGAAATGATTTCCAACCCCTTTAATGCCAGCATTATGATTGCACGTGTCTCAAGGAAAATAAACTTTACTATATTTTACTTTGGTTATAAACGTTAATAAAGAATCTAAAATGAGAAGATAATCGCAACTCTGTTATGTAGAGTGGTGTTCGATAGATGTATAAGAAAATACCTAATATCAGGTTGTATAGGAAAAAATAATATTTTTTATGTTACCGATCATGAAATAACTTTGAAATACTTTGTGTTTTTAAAAATGAAAATATTTTGAAAACAGACATTCCGAATTTAATGAATGAATTTGAATTAATTTTCCTTTCAGAATGGTTCATGAAATAAAATTTAAAAACCTGATCTGTGAATACATACCATTAGACGTGGCACAGAAAAATACTTTTATTTGAATACTATATCGATATATTAAATAGAGGTATTTATATTTTTTAAAGCAGTGTTTCTCAACTGGGGGTTAAAGTTTTTTTAGGGGATCCACAGTACAGTTTTGGGAGGACACGGGAAAATTTTGGGAAATCCTAAAATTTATTATAAAACTTTAACTTCAATATTACAAAATAGGTATGGGAGCCACTAAAAATATCACACTCAAAAGAGGCCCCGGGCCCAAAAAGGTTGAGAAACTAAATTAAGATCACCAGTGGTTTTCTTACATATGAAATTTAATTTAAAAAAAATAGAAGAAAAACTTTCATTGCTTTTGCAAAATATTATTTTAATAAAAAATGAAAAGCTTTTTTTAAAAAATATTTATCAAAGAAAGCGAAGAAAGAATACTCGAGCTATCAAGAATGGTAAAGAAAGAGCTTTTTTAGGTTAAAATATATTTGCTGATCAGCATTTTGGTTTAGTAAACAATATGCTATCGAAGCATTCATTATTGATAAATATGATTCAAACTCCACTTTAAATTGGGGTAATACTTATTTGAATTTACATAGAAAAAGAAGATCTCATAAAAAAACGGAAACAAATAGGCAATAGCATAATATCATATTAATATTGATATACGTTGAAATGCGAAAGTTGGGAGAAAAACCTTAAAATACATAATAAAAATATCTTTATAAAAAATAAAATAAAACTAGTTTTCCGGTAATAGCTTATAGTATCAAACATGCAAGAGTTAAGCGTGTGATAAGAGAATTCGATGAAGCCGGCACACGAATAATGTAGTTATTACCATACGCCAACGGGCGCAGTGACCCCGGAAAAACTCTTTCGTTTAAGGACCAAAACACTTTTTACGTTACAGACAGCTTTCTACTTAATAAAATTCAACGTCCCTTTTCTTAAGTATGTTAGGTATACTTGGGTTCACAGATGTTTAATCTTTAACAACCTTTTCTAGTATAAAATGTGTCATCTCATATATTCATGAAACTACAATTAAAAAGGAATGTTTTCAAAATTTATTATGTACGCCGGGTTGAGATAGTAATGGTTGTTTTACCTCAATGCAGTAAACTATATTTTGCGTTTCAGATACTTCATGTATAAATTGCTAGAATGTTTTTATTTTTACATTATATTTCTTTTGTTATCGTGTCCACTCTTGTCATGCAGAATTTCAGCTTACTGTCGAGTATTGTTATTATATTATATCAAAAAGTTTGATGAAAGTTAGTGACATGGTTAAAATTCAAGTGAAACGATAATGAGAGATTTGGTTGTGAAATGACAAGTTATACTAATAACAAGTCGTTTATCCAAAATAATTGTACGGACATATCCACTCTGGTTTTCGAGTAATCGAGTACGACGAAAGCTTTATCATTCGGCTACGACGATCGGTATTTTATTACTAGATTAAAACAGTTCAGAAAATGTTGATGTCCAAATCTTTGAGAGATTCTGAAATGTTTTCTACCCCCTCTGGTTATTTTCTCAGAAATAAATATAGGGGATAGAACGCTATACACAGACGCACATAAAATGACGGATTAATAAATACTTCTAAAGACTCAGTGAACCGTAAAGTAGTGTGCGTGTATGAATAAGTCACTGTTGACTTCGGCATAAGAAATTATTTTTCAAAGACATTTTTATAATATACAACTCAACAAGTATAGTGAAAAAGAATGATTTCTATATAAAATTTGAATACATGGCTACGTAAATTGTAACATATTCTTTGTGTTTCTCTCCGTAGTACGTTTGGTCGCTGATTTTAAACCTTTTTTGGATGTTGGTATTGAGTTTTTAAATAATTTACCAATATTTATAATATAGGAAGGAATGGTTGAATTTCAATGAAAACCGATTGATATTAGAGAACCCAACATTAGTGTTTACCAAAATATTTTAAATTATTAACGATCGTATTGATTGATAAAAATCAAAACTTTTCGATATTAAATGATAACGTTAACGAATCTCATTCCTTCCTAAAAGTCAGCGATATTATGTTTGCTTGGTTTGAGGGAACAGCAGACAAACTATCACATGAGAGTTTTCGTTTCAAATTTGTAATGTAGTAAGTGACAAGTTGACTTGACGTTTGGTGAATATAATACAATCTTCTCTAGGACGGGTTTGGTGATTGGCTTGTGATAACATTGCTAGTCTAGTGCTTCCTTTAATTTTACACATATTTGACTAGATGCTTCCTGGTTCAGCTTGCACCGGGATGGATAGAAATGTATGTGGAGCATTCCGTGCAGTGAAGTAGGATGCGAGTGAAGTATCGCGCCGTGGTTTAATTAACCCGCGACTCACTTCACACACGACACTTGCGGAAACTGAGAAGACTGTGGCCACGTGGCAGAGTTCAATTGCACGCCAATTAATTTTGCAGCATCTTGCCATGTAAGTGGAGATCGAGAAGCGGCATGATCGTACGACGAAGATAAGTCTTATTGAAATGTAAATACGCTCTTACTGATATATTGCAATGTCTTTGAAACGAGTTATTTGTTTTTGTTATGTTTATACAATATTTCACACTTTAAAGTTCATTTTTAATATGAAATTAAATTTGATAGCATTGTTATTACACATAAAGTGTTTCGCCTCTTTGAGAAACAGGTCTAAAGATGATTCACAAAGAGGAGAAAAACTTTTCAATCACAAATTGTTACATATAATAAATACTGTGGAATGATAACGATATCAAATTTAATTTTATACGAAATATTAATGAACAGTTTTTTTTTATCGAAACTTAAACACAATATGTCAGAATTATACTGTTGTACGTGAAATTTTAAAGTAAGCGTGCGAACCTTCACATATTAAGCAGGGCGGAGTCTTCAATAAATATTCAGGAAATATTTAATTCAGTGTTGCCTAGTATTTAAAGGTTATTAAACTACTGTTTCAGGAAGTATTCGATTGGCAAGCGGCGTTTTATGCCACACCTCAACGAACCCGCACGCATTTACACCAATAACTTTAATGAGCGTTGTGTTTTCTCATTTTTACCAAACAAGCGACATAATAAAAATGTAATATAGTGATTGTAAGAAAAAACATAAAAATACACGTCTTGGATAATATTTTTATATTTATTTAGATGCAGGCGCATTTCACAATAAACAAACAAGAGCGGGAATATATGTATGCATATAGAATCTAGTTTTTGAGTAGTATCTCTAGATTCTATATACTACTAAAAAACTGTCAAAAGGCTACATCAAAATGTGTCCACCGTCTTGAAGATTCTGACTTTCCTCTGTAGTTATCAAATCTTCAATATATACGTACGACCTTATTAATATTAATGTGTTTAAGCACGATTATTTATGTAATATTTCTGGATTGAATATTGACATGTACAGTGATAAGAGGCTGGAAATACAATAACGTACCTATGCTTTTCTTCAATTCAAAAAAATAGATACGAGCTGCAAACCATAAGCCGGATTGGCGTATTTGTATGTACGTGCTTTTACTTGCGTTTGAGTAAAACATATGCTTTGCAATGAGAGAAAATGTGTGTAAACGAAGTGTGTTTTTGTATTTTCTTGTTTTAAATCACATTTACACACTTTCTTGGATTTAATAGATACGCAACAACACAATCGTACGTGAAAGCGCTTGTGTATACAGCCCGCAGACAAACAAATTGCATAATACCGTAGAATTAAATCGATCACAGTAAAACGTGATTATTTTAACCAAACGGAGATTACTGTTATAACGTAACATTAGCACGATCGAGACAAAATACATATAAAGGTTGTATAATTATTAGAGAATCTCTTCAAAACAATGTAGACGAATTAACGCTTTTATTTAACGAATCCACGTGATCAGAGTTACCGCATGATAAATCATTCATGTAAATATTTTTGTGCGGAAGCTGATTTTTCATTATTTATGTTTGCTCATGAAAGTCGTCGAAGTATCTGTTTTCGATAAAAGCGTGTTGATGTTCCTATAACACCCTGGTCTACAACTAACTGGTTTGAATTACAAACATTGGTGGAATAAAAGTTATCAATTTCGTTTCAAACTGATTATCGAGTAAAAATGGTATTTTTAAATTTTGTAATGAACTGATTTTCCATACCATCGCATAAAATCTCTTGTTCATTCTGGTCTTAGTTGGATACACTTTACCGAAGTTCTACTTTATGTAAATTCAATAACATTTGCGCGGCACTGAGGGATGGAAATCAATTCGAATTATGCACCTGTTAGGTGGTGTGAACACTTTGAACTGTCCGCGAACTGTTGCTGGCGAAAAAACAGGATTATAATAATCGTCCTTCAACCGCATACAAACAAACAAGTTACTGAAAGAATCGGACAAAGCACAAAAATAATATTACGCAAGTATTTAAGTGTCAAAAGAAAATTGTGCCAATAAAGTAACAACTAGAAGGAAGTTTATAGGAAATAATATGAAGGATACAGTTTTCTTATTCGTCAACCTACATATGCATGTACATATGTTATGACAAAAAATTATTTCGTCGAAATCTGAAATTGTAATTAATCAGTATCGACACGTTTGTCTCAATGTGAAGTATACCGACATCAAATAGAGCATTTACACAAAAGGTTTAAAGGAGAACTGATTGTAAGTCAGTCGCTCAACTTCAATATTTTACAGTGGGCAAAAAAATATAGAACAGGATTATGAAATGTAAGCTTATTCTACTTCTCTAAGCTCAATAAAAAGTTGTGTGTAAGTACTAGCTCGTGGCTTTCGGAGATGAACCGTTGTGAACACAACGTTCGTTAATGATGCAAGGGTCATTTTAGCCATAAATTCATCATCAAAAAAGTCAATTGAAAAGGTGACCCAGTTTTCCTTCAACGAAGGTGTCGTTTTAATTGGATACTTGAGTACCGCTACAGATTGACTATCAGTAGCTAAGACACAAGACAAAGATGCACCACTTCGATAAAAATCGATTTTAGTCTTAGGTGAGTTTGATTTTTGGATTTTGTAAAACTTAGTTTCTTAAAATTTATGTCTATACAGTAATCGTTGTTTTTATTATCAATACACATGTATGTGGGGTTTATATTACATGCTGATATTTGAAATAAAATTTTGAAAAAATCTACATCGTTATAAAGTATAGCATCGATACAATGGAATTCAGACTAAACGAACGAAATCCTAGTGATTTAATACTAAAAAAACACCGGTTCAACAGTTTTAACACGCATTGGCCGATGATTTAATGAGCGATAATTCACAACCCCCCCCCGTATTTTTTAAATTAAAAAATGTAACACATTGAAATTCCTCGTACATACATCGACTGTGAAAAAAAAGGACGTAGCCCACAGTTTTTTCAAAACAGGTTTTTTTCAATAATCACAATGTATACAACGTGATACACGTTCTATCAAAAGGATGTAAACAGTTTTTTTTTTAAAATATTTTGAATTAATATCAGAAAACGTCAATTAAAAGCCAGTGAATTAGTCTTGTGTTGAGCAAATACCCCCTCGCCTGGTTTTGAGTTTAACTGTACCAAATTAAATCATGTTCTTCGCAAAATGTATGTATTAATGAATTAAAGTTTTTATTCCTTGAAGTATATAAAAAAGTAATTGAATAAGAAACACGTCCGTTATCTAAAAGAATCTATTCAGTCTTTGAGAAGAGACGTGTCATGTAATAGTAGACGACGGCTCGTTGTTTTCCACAATAACCACATCACGTACTAAAATGTGATTTATTTGCGATGAAAAGAAAAAAATGCGGTAAAAAATGGATCCTGGTCTCAGGAGCAGTAAATTTGGGATAGAGCACGATTTCCACTTTCAATACAGCGACCGGCGGAGGCGACATTACTTCTTATGCTAATTCGGTTTCCGTGTCCTAACCCAACGCGGCTTGGCGCGGTCGAACGGCATTGCGGCACAAAGCGACCTCAGCGGTCTGTATGTAGCTGCTATCGATTCAGATTGTCAAAAGGCTACTATAAAATCTGCGTAGACACCGAAACGACGAGGTGAGCGAATTTTAACACGGGTCATACTTATCTTGAAAATGGGATGCAAGTGCCGTGAAAAGGTAAAGGCTAGCGGACATCTTTAATATGAATATAGCATAATAGCAGTATACAAATAGTGTAGTGTAGAATGTTTAGAATACTCCAGTGTTAATAAGGTTAAATTAAAAAAAATATGACTAACACGTCGAGCCTTTTACGAATTTTATACGATGGAACATCCGTTATCAAGATTTTTTAAAACAAATATATTTAAAATAAATATTTAAACGAAAGTTTTAGTAATGCAGTAAGGAGTGATATGAGGCATCACGATAGCAGTAGAAAAGTTTCAACGTGGAGTGAATGCATCTAATAAAATATCGAAGAGTGATTAAATTTCGGAGGACATATCATCACCAAAATAAATAGACCAAGACAATGGTCTTACATATTCCGGAGCTTTTCAATATTTAGATGTAGCCATGAAGTAATTTAATAGTCAAATAAGAACGTAATATCGTAATAAGAATTTAATATTATATAAAATATACAATTTAAAAATTCTTCATACTGAATGTTTTCTGTAAAAAATGTTTTTTTTTTGATAGTTCATGCTTCCTATATTATGCCGCCTGTGTGGTCGAGTGGTCAACATCGTTGGCTACCGCTACGGAGGGCACAGGTTCGAATCCCGGTACGGGCAGTTTTATAAATTGATTTTTCAATCGATTTATAAATTTCTGTTCAAAGGCATGGATGTATGTGATGTCTTGCATTCTCCCCTCCCACCCATCCTATCCTATGAACGGGGCGTATGGAGAGCGATTAGCTAACCACTAGTCCTGTTCTTGCTCTTTCCTTCTATTCCTACTCTCTTTGGAAAAAGAGAGGTTGAGCAACTGAGTAACAAGCAGTTCTCGTAGAAACATTTCTGTTGAGATAAACTCCATTAGGAGTCCATATGCTCCATATTGGGAGCGGACATGGAAAAAAATATATTATCCTTAATTAGAGGATGTGCGTTATATAAATAAATTTATTTATTGCATTTTAATTCTACAGTTCAACATGTAAGAGCCGTAAAGGAGGACCCCTAACCGCATCCCGTCTTATAAAATGAAACCATTTGGCACACCAAACAATGTATGGTATTAGAAATACTTTCAAATTTTCATAGCACTAATAACACTTTGAGAATTATGAAAATATCCCGTGAGTCGAATATTACAATACAAGAAAGTACGCGAATATGATAACATTATATTTATACTCGTAGGCACAATTTGACTGTTGAAACAATTTCGAGCAACCAATAACGAGAGCAATATTTAATGTACGTGCCTTTAACGTGCTACGCCCAAAATATTTGTTTTAAGGTTATTTTTTACATCTAAACCTTCACAATGTATTCCTTTGTGGAAATAACACTAGGCCGATCTCGTTCTGCCTTTGAGAAAATTTATACCTTTTCATAAACACTCTATAACATAATTTTAAAAATAGGAGCTTTGTGGCATTATTGATCACCATGAAAAATTCTATGAAATAAAAAAACGATAAAGTAGGTAGAAAATGTGTATTTTTAATGTATACAAAACATAGCCTGCGTGACGCAAGTGTCAACTACAGAGACAAGTCAATTTCTATTTTAAAATTTAATGGAGCGAAAAATTTAAAGACTACATACTCAAACATGTCGATCAAATGAAAGACAAGGACGCGGATGGGAGGTTGATGCATAAAATGATTGATGATTCAGTGGCAATTTTACAAATAATCGTGACTTATTTATCAATTAACTGCCAAATATTGAAAGCAAACTGGAAATTATTTTATAGGTTAAAAGTATTCAGGTTCTACAAATATTATTTTAATACTTTCGATGGATTCGGCGGTAACTTTGTGGAAGTTCATTTTAATATAAAATAAAAATAACTTTGATTATTCCACGTATTGTGTCACATTTTGATACACAATACGTGGAATAATCAAAGTTATTTTTATTTTATATTAAATATTATTTTATTTAAGTATATAGAGTTGATATCTATTTCGGCGCATGCCTTCACCAAAAAAAATATTAAAACAGTTAGTTACTTTGGTATATTACACTTTTGTCTTTTATAGTACTGAAATGATTTTCTTTACAATACCAATTTAATGTTTCCGTATCGTATTTATTGTCAAACAAAATGATTTCAGCGATTTGTTTCTTATTTTAATGTCTCTTTTGTAATGAGCGGAAGTCGAATAATTACACACATTGATATTGAATATCTGGCAATGACTAATCGCAGACGTTTTGACATTTCCTTTCATTAATTAAAAAGTTTAAATGAAACATAATAATTGTATGTAATTGTAGACATATTGTATAATGTAAACTAGATACAACTAGACTGGGAATATTATAATTATGATATACTACTCACCAACGCCAATCCACACAGGAATGTGTCGTCTGCTGCCAAGGTATGAAACGAATATGACAGTGATGACGTTTCCGATCTCATAACTGCTCGCGATGAGACCTGAAAGGCTGGACGGAATCTCGAACCGCTTCTCGATCGTCGTGATGACCGAGTTGTTATACCCTGAACTGAGAGCTTGCTGCAAGGTCACAAGGAACGACAGCAAAAGCACGAACATCTGGAAAATACGAATAAAAAAAATCTGTTTAGTGGTATTGAAGATATATGGATTAAAGGCACAGATAATTATTAACTATCAGCATAAAATGAAACTATAATATATTTAGGAATTATTAAAATAACATTGATTATATTTTTTTCAAGCATTCGGAGAGCAACACTTTTTCACCCACTGAAATAAGGAAGTGTAAATATATACATATGTTCGGCCTATCTGGAGTAGGCATGCAATACCGGTATTACTGGGTTGTCTATATAGTAATTTTGACCCTGAAACTTAATCCACGGAACTTTAAAAAAACACTAATTTTATTTATTAGTTATGGAGCTGTAACAGAACATATTTTAATTGAGTAGTGTTTTTTGTATTTTCTAGCAACAGTCGTGAAACCGTCCGAAATAAAATAATTGTCCAAGTTTACAAGTTTTACCATTTTATTGATAACGAGAGTGATTTGTGTATATGGATGTGATTTTTACACAGCAACATTATATATTTTCTCGGCATCGGCACAATATTGGAAACCCTCATTGCAGTTCCAATTGGCCGTAATTATGAA
This sequence comes from Himalopsyche anomala, assembly GCA_031772345.1. Lineage (NCBI taxonomy): Eukaryota > Metazoa > Arthropoda > Insecta > Trichoptera > Rhyacophilidae > Himalopsyche > Himalopsyche anomala. Next base: position 11,627,331 of record CM062821.1, on the reverse strand, counting down.
TACGATTTTTAATTTATTTTTATCTGCCAAAAGAAATACCAAAGTTAATATATTCGCCCGATATTATCATCCCTATTATGGAGTAATGACTTTCATATCGTTTATTTTTCGATAGTTAAATGATTTGTTGATAGATAACTAAGCCACAAGCAAATGAATATTTAGAGTCAGTCCATTTGCCTGAACATAACATTACTGATTACGTGGTTTCGAGCATATGGTCTGAGATTTTTTTAATATGCTTGCAATGCTATAAAACTATAATAATGCGTTATACAAAATTATTATTAAAGTTAAATTACATAAGAGAATAACATTCATTGAATAACCGTTGAGACTCGAGTGTATATTGTATACTAAGCAATAACTATTGATGTTAGAATTGACTAATAGAAAAAAATATTTTTGTTGAAATTAGTGTTAACAAATGGGAAAAGCTTGTCATTACAGACAGATATATTAGATTCCGTGCTTTACTGATTGGTTTATAATAATTGCACATTTCACAGACAGACTCGTAACTTGTAATAAAAACCAATCTCGTAATGAGTGGCCTAATAATAAATAATATAGATAAAGGCAACAAGCTATTAAATCGGATGATAGAACATGTGCCAACGGATTAATTAATCTTTGCCGTAAATCACAGGGCGTGGACTGGGGCGTGATTAGGAGACACAGAACCACACGCGAACCCCTCTCAATATTTGCGAAATATTCACGAACGGGCAAAGTTTAATTATTTGTGTATAGTGTAACGCTAAGGGCACTATTCTAAGCGAGGTCTGCCGGAGACGTGTATATTTTGGGTCTATCTGATTCACGCTACGAAACTTAAACCAACATCTAAGTTAAAATTGATAAAAATTCTCGCATTAGTAAAATCTTAATTGATTTATTGAAAAATATTAACATTATATATTTACTGGATTCATCGATATTGATTTTATCAGTGGCTGGCAAATTGGGAATATACAGCAGTGGGGAAAACACTGTAAGAGTAATATTGTAAACAGCGTAGAGCTACCGAATGCGGAAGATGCGAGCAGGGAAGCGTAGAGGCAGGCGTAGAGCATCCAAACAGACCTATGCGACGTGTCGCGTCGGCTAGCGTTGCTGGAGATAGTGAAATATGGGTCTGGCGTTTTGAATCATTGCCCCATGTTAAGTTTGCCGTTCCGTTCTTCCGCTTGTTTATCTTATCAGTTATGTGTGTTACATTATACATAATATTGTATTATGAGACGGAGTAAATGTTTACGGAACAAATTCTAAACGCCACGGGCTTATATTGTATGGCCCCGAGATAAAATAATGAAGTCTAATAAATCAAACAAAATTTGTATGATTTAGCGACAAAGAAAGATCATGTTAATGGTACTGCGTATTATATTATCGGAGATTCAAAAATATACATATTGATTTTAAAAAGACGTTTCAGTTTTTACAGGAATTTCGTTTAAAGTGCGTCTTAATGATAACTTCGACAAAACGTTCAGTAAACAATACATATAATATGTTAGAAAATATAGTCATATGAAATTACTTGTCTCTCTATTTACAAATACGTAAAACTCGATAGAAAAATTGTTTACCAAACACGAAGAAACTAACGATGCGTATCAGGATAATTGATTTCTTTATTATACAGGGAACCCACGTTTATCCTACAGAGTGAAGATTCGTTACAATGCGATCGATGTTTTGTTTTTGTGTTTTCCGGCATTTACATAGAATCGGCGTTTAACACGTGCCAGAAATCATCATAGTGAGTGAAATTTGTATCAAATTTTACATATATGATATACGTAATAAGTTTATTAAGTACAAATGACCCTTTTCTGTGGCATAATTTGCGATAATAGATGGGAAATAGTTTATTGATTGATTCGATTTGAATGGCTAATTCGATATTTAAATATCTATGGACACCCTTTTTAAAAAAAAAAATTTTTGCTACCCAAATCTTTTTTACATGGCACGTTCCATGTAAAACAGGTGTGTAAAAAATCCGTTTCGAAAATATGGAGCGAACATAAAACATAATAGATAAATTATATTAATTTTAACTGTGTGATTTCGAAACCTTGCAAAAATAATCAGTGCCAAAAGAGGATTAGGTGTATTTAATTATACTATGTGAAATCATTGTCCATGAAACGACTTTTGGTTTGCGTTTAAAGTATCATGTAAAAAAGAAATATTAATATATTGTTATCTTATCTTACCTTAATGCTGGCGAATCGCTGTATTAATGTGGGACGACATCCCAAGATGCCGCAGTCACGGGACTCGCTCACTTCAATGGCCGCGGGAAAGGTGGGATGAGGTTTGTCTTTCTCCCTAAAACAAAAGAAAATATATTACAGCAGACGAAAAGAAATGAAAGTCAATATCCGAGACAATGTTAAGAAAATATACGAGTGTTTAACTATTTTTAGACGTCGGAAAAATACTGCTCTTTGTATAATTTTAGTGGATAAAGAAATGGAAATTATAACAACGATATATTAAATATAACACAAATATGATATTATGTGAAAGGTTATTTTTAGCTAGGTGTATTACCCGACTTCACCCGGGATCGATTCGAAATCATTCTTTATTAATTTATTGCGAGCACGTCCCAGTCATACCATCATGCTCACTTTCTATCATAGCACAAACTTGTAACTCTTTACTAGAATACACTAGGTTAGATATCACAGTTTTATAAGTACAACGTTTGTTTTTTATACATAGAAATAGCAAATGTACTGCCCGACTTCATCTTGGTTGTATTGCACTTTTAAACGCCGACAAAAAATGCACCTGATTTATCATGGCGTTATTTTGGTACAAGCTAATTTTGAAGGTTGCAAAGATCACCGTGGGTCGTAAGCACCCACAGAATAAAGTCCATCAATTGATACTGTTGAAAGTTGAATATAGCATAGATGACTTAGAAATGGTGGCCAGAATATGCAAATGCCACTTCGTTACTGTTATTCAGTTGAGTTTTTTTTGGGAGTCAGACAAAGAGACAGGCACATGTAATTTCTGTTTTAGAATATTATATATAACTTATGTTTTTACACTAGTAAATATATTACTGCTATTCTTAACAGCACAGTAATATATTATATGCAGACGATTGGACACACATATGTCACTGGTTCACGCCATTTTTCGATTGTAAAAATATTTTCAGAACACGCAATACGACGATGGAAACTAAAAAAATGTGATTTAATTGATGAATTATCGAAATATTTTTTTTGTCGTGTTCCAATCGCTAAATTTCCCCAAAAAATAATACCTACAAACAATATAGATAATTTTAAGCACCTGTGAGAGTCCTTGAACTATTTACGCCTTCTAACAAAATATTCAATATTTAACATGCTTTAAAATAATCATCTTTATCGGACTAATATTTGTTCAGCTTGAGTGTGTCAATTTTGAGGTGTGTAAATTTTTGGCGCTATCTGTTCGCAGCAGAAGTTATTTTCACGATATAACACTTTTAAGGTGTGTAAGATCAATTATCGGTGAAAAGCCATTTTATGTATAAAAATAAAACACAATATTGTCGTAGTGTTTTTATAAAATTATCAGGAACGGTTTTGCTCATTTCATACAATTGTGAAATTATTATAAAAACAGTTTTCAATTCTTATATTTTTTACCTTTGTTGTGATTAAAGTGTGGACCATATAACTACTACGCCGAGACTCGAGGATACAGTAATTGCTCTTTTGTTGTCATGTTATAAAAGATAATGCTAGTTTCTGTTAGTACTGCAAAATACTTATGTTGATAAGGTGTACGACCCAACGGTTTATCAGGATTTCAGAATGTTACCTTCTGGAGGAGAGCAAACAGGGTTGAGGTAGAACAAAAGCATTGCTGGCACGTGACCATATGTATTACGATGGATATTGACTATTGATGAAACGCGTAGCTGTTTAATCTGTTCACTATATTTGAATACTTAACAAACTAGAATATATTCGTTGTATGATAATATGTTGACTGCAGGAACACGAGTGATACATTGACGTATTACTTAATAAGGGTGGCAGAACTCTCGTTTTTCTGTCGGGGATTTCCATATTACTACGTGAAGAAAACATATTCTTAAAATAAATTTAAAAAAATACCTGTCAACAAGCCCGGACGAGGGATTCCGACTGTGGCACTTCACATGTGTCGTGTGGGGCGGTTGAACAGGAACAGGACTTTCTGCTGCTCCTGCTTCTGGTTCACCTCCGCCAGCGTCTTCTGTGCTCGGTGTAGTTTCCGAGTACAGCCCTGTCATCGCGTACATGGACTCTTGCCTCCTGTTGAAATAAAAGGTATAAATAAATACACTCCAGAAATTTATGCTATGTAAAATATTTGCACAAGATATTATTTTATAAGTAGAATATAAAATAAGATATTCATAGTTTTGAGTAAAAAAAAATAAAAGTACTCTTTTTTTCCGAAAAAACGATTTTAGAGTGGGTAAGTCACATCACAAAAAAGCGAAGAAAAGATTATTATATTTTAATAACTTGTTACCAAGTATGGAAAAGTGTTTTGAATGACAACATATCGACTATGGAAAGGAAAAAGGACGTAACCCACACATAGCAAATTTTACAGGAGGCACAAAAAACGTGTTTTGATGATTTTGGGCCATAAGCAAATTATGAAATATACACAACCTTGAAGTGCACGGAGACTTCTAAGCTGGTGTTTAATTGACATAATCTAATATTAATTTAAGAAATTGTCTAGGAAAAACCTTTTTTTTCAGTCTTTTTTTTTTGGTTTCAATTTTCACAAGCTCATCTTTTTTCAAACTTAAAAACTAAATTTAAATACTAATTCGACATTTTCAGCTTATCTCCTTTTGATAGAACGTGTATCAAATTTGATACATTGTGATTATCGAAAAAAAGCTGTTTTGAAAAAACTGTGGGTTACGTTCTTTTTCCTTTCCACAGTCGATATATAATATAGTGTTTGAAATATAAATTTGGGGGCTAAGGGTGACAATGGCGAAACTACAAAACATTATTACACGTAGAGAGGTGGACGCTTCTAAAAGGGGCGAAACCCGTGTCACAAATTTAGGCAACCTGTGGAATAAACAACGTTATTAAGATCAATTTACTTCCATAAAGTTACCACCGAATCTACCGAGAGTACAAATTATGTAAAAAAAGAATATACATAACCTAAATTAAATCTTGAGCACGAAGGAAAACTATGCCATTGTCGGAATAAAACAAGCGGGTGTAGGTGTTCTGACAGTATGTATACATATAATGTAATTTGAATATTGTATTTTGGAATGTTGCCATAACGCTCTGTTTTGTTTCCCCATAACGCAGCGCAACGAAAGCAACGTAATATAATAACTAAAAACTAAAGTAATATTTCCATAGCCGCTTGCCGCTTTTACCACAACAGCCAAATTGATCCCATCTAAATGTAAATGGAACAGTCAGTAAAAATGTGCAAAGTAAATTTTCATTCCGATCGTCAGCCGTACCAAGAAGAGCCAATTGATCGCCGAGTCATTCCATTAAGTAAATTTCGATATTTAATACCAAATAAAAGCGTATGCTAATAATGCTCAAATAAGAGTATACTAGCTGTAAGCCCGTTGACCTCAACGGGGGGATTTTTGTTGCATTTTTAAGAAGTCAGAAAATTACAAACCTATTTATTGAATAAGCCAGAAATTCTAAAAATAAAATAAATATATCTCGGGGCATATATCGACAGCATGCCCTGTAGTATTTAAATTGTAAATTATTTAATTTTTGGAATAATGTTGAGTTTGCTAACAATTAGTTTTCCTATTAGCAGAAATATACCTCGTAAATTACCTAATTTTTGGAATAATGTTTAAGTTTGCTGACAATTTTTTTCGTAGTGACAGAAATTTCGTAAAATATTAAATCTTTGGAATAATGTTCAAGTTTGCTAACAATCATTTTTCATAGTAGCATAAATCGACCTCGGCGCATATATCGACAGCCCTGCAGTTTTAAATTGTAAATTACTTAATTTTTGAAATAATGTTTAAGTTTGCTAATAATCATTTTTCACATGCAAAATGGTATAAATTAATTGCACATTTTATCAAAACAAAATTATCAATTTTCCATGTTACAATCAAATGCATATTTATCAAATTAATCAGAATAAATTAACTTCACTAATTCGCCAAACGGAGCTTATTTTTAGGAATATATGAGTCTTTAAGGGAACCAAACATAAAAATGGTGAAACTTTTCCATTTGACTTTTAAGTGCAATTACGTTTTCAATTAATTTTTGTGGGAACTGTCATCAACTTTTAATTTTATGTGAAAGTTTTTTCAATAAATAAGCGTAAAAAAGTAATACAAAATAACTTAGATTATTCCACGTATTGTGCTACAAACTGTGACACGTGTTTCGCCTATTTCAGAGGCATCCTCAGACAGACTTACTTTCAGTAAGTAAAAGTAAGTCTGTCTGAGGATGCCTCTGAAAAAGGCGAAACACGTGTCACAGTTTGTAGCACAATACGTGGAATAATCTAAGTTATTTTTTATTTTATATTCAAATGAACTTCCACAAAGATACCGACGAATCCATCGAAAGCATAAACAATGTATTTTAGAGAAAAAATGATTGAAATTATGCAATAAAAAGGGTGGGTTCAGTTCACTTTTTCCCATCATCCTAACTTGGCTCACTTTGCCGTATTTTAATCTCGTTGACCCCAATCTATCAAACTAATCCGCTTACTTTATTTATATTACTATTTGAGTATAAATTTACCTTGTCCAAAGCATAGACTCGTTTACTCGTTATTTAAAACAAAAGATACAAAACTTTTAAATTATCGGGATAAATTCTAAATACCCTCTGTTAAAAAGTAAAATATTTAATAGCCGTCAGCATATGACACACATGGAATATTTGCATTTAACTGTCGAAACTATATTATGTAAAATATACCACATTCATATTTGACAGACGTCACAATCTTGAATAAAAACAATCGAAGTCAGTTTGTGAATCACAAATATCGTTCCATTTTCAAATGCTTGATTTATATAATGTATTTTTATCGCCTTGATATTTATGACGTTAGCTCAGTTGATAGAGAGCTCGACTGGTAATCCAAAGTTCTGTGTTCGATCCACGGTCGCGGCGTTTTTTTGTATGAAATTTTTTCAGCGATTTGTTTCGTCAAATAATAAACAGTGTATTGGGAAAATATGTCTTTAGTATGAATAAAAATATTGCGTCAGCGGAGTTTTGAGGAGGGAGGGGGAAGGGGCAGGGGGAAGGGATATCGCGGACAATCATGCAATCATGCAATCATGCAATCATACGGACATTATCGAGTATTAATATATAGACTAGCTGTAAGCCCGTTGACCTCAACGGGGGGATTTTTGTTGCATTTTTAAGTAGTCAGAAAATTTACAGGCGTCAAAAATAAATTACTAACCTATTTATTGAATAATCCAGAAATTCTGATAGTAAAAGAAATATATCTGGGGGCGTATATCGACAGCCCTGCCCTGCAGTATTTAAATTGTAAATTATTTATTTTTGGAATCATGTTCTAGTTTGCCAACAACTATTTTTCGTAATAGCAGAAATTTCGTAAGTTATTGAATTTTTGGAATAATGTTTAAGTTTGTTAACTATTTTTCGTAGTAACAAAAAAAGTCCTTGTAAATTACTTAATTTTTGAAATAATATTTAAGTTTGCTAACAACCATTTTTCGTAGAAGCAGAAATAGACCTCGTAAATTATTTAATTTTTGGAATAATGTTTAAGTTTGCTAACAACCATTTTTCATAGTAGCAAAAATAGTCCTTGTAAATTACTTAATTTTTGGAATAATGTTTAAGTTTGCTAACAACTATTTTTCATAGTAGCAAAAATAGTCCTTGTAAATTACTTAATTTTTGGAATAATGTTTAAGTTTGCTAACAATTATTTTTCCTATTAGCAGAAATAGACCTCGTAAATTATTGAATTTTTGGAATAATGTTTAAGTTTGCTAACAACCATTTTTCATAGTAGCAAAAATAGTCCTTGTAAATTACTCAATTTTTGGAATAATGTTTAAGTTTGCTAACAATTATTTTTCCTATTAGCAGAAATAGACCTCGTAAATTATTGAATTTTTGGAATAATGTTTAAGTTTGCTAACAACCATTTTTCATAGTAGCAAAAATAGTCCTTGTAAATTACTTAATTTTTGGAATAATGTTTAAGTTTGCTAACAATTATTTTTCCTATTAGCAGAAATAGACCTCGTAAATTATTTAATTTATCGTAAGTTTGCTAACAATTATTTTCCTATTAGTAAATTATTTATTTTGGTATAATTTTAAGTTTGCTAACAATTATTTTTCATAGTAGCAAAAATAGTCCTTGTAAATTACTTAATTTTTGGAATAATGTTTAAGTTTGCTAACAATTATTTTTCCTATTAGCAGAAATAGACCTCGTAAATTATTGAATTTTTGGAATAATGTTTAAGTTTGCTAACAACCATTTTTCATAGTAGCAAAAATAGTCCTTGTAAATTACTTAATTTTTGGAATAATGTTTAAGTTTGCTAACAATTATTTTTCGTATTAGCAGAAATAGACCTCGTAAATTATTGAATTTTTGGAATAATGTTTAAGTTTGCTAACAACCATTTTTCATAGTAGCAAAAATAGTCCTTGTAAATTACTTAATTTTTGGAATAATGTTTAAGTTTGCTAACAATTATTTTTCCTATTAGCAGAAATAGACCTCGTAAATTATTGAATTTTTGGAATAATGTTTAAGTTTGCTAACAACCATTTTTCATAGTAGCAAAAATAGTCCTTGTAAATTACTTAATTTTTGGAATAATGTTTAAGTTTGCTAACAATTATTTTTCCTATTAGCAGAAATAGACCTCGTAAATTATTGAATTTTTGGAATAATGTTTAAGTTTGCTAACAACCATTTTTCATAGTAGCAAAAATAGTCCTTGTAAATTACTTAATTTTTGGAATAATGTTTAAGTTTGCTAACAATTATTTTTCCTATTAGCAGAAATAGACCTCGTAAATTATTTAATTTTGGAATAATGTTTAAGTTTGCTAACAACCATTTTTCATAGTAGCAAAAATAGTCCTTGTAAATTACTTAATTTTTGGAATAATGTTTAAGTTTGCTAACAATTATTTTTCGTATTAGCAGAAATAGACCTCGTAAATTATTGAATTTTTGGAATAATGTTTAAGTTTGCTAACAACCATTTTTCATAGTAGCAAAAATAGTCCTTGTAAATTACTTAATTTTTGGAATAATGTTTAAGTTTGCTAACAATTATTTTTCCTATTAGCAGAAATAGACCTCGTAAATTATTGAATTTTTGGAATAATGTTTAAGTTTGCTAACAACCATTTTTCATAGTAGCAAAAATAGTCCTTGTAAATTACTTAATTTTTGGAATAATGTTTAAGTTTGCTAACAATTATTTTTCCTATTAGCAGAAATAGACCTCGTAAATTATTGAATTTTTGGAATAATGTTTAAGTTTGCTAACAACCATTTTTCATAGTAGCAAAAATAGTCCTTGTAAATTACTTAATTTTTGGAATAATGTTTAAGTTTGCTAACAATTATTTTTCCTATTAGCAGAAATAGACCTCGTAAATTATTGAATTTTTGGAATAATGTTTAAGTTTGCTAACAACCATTTTTCATAGTAGCAAAAATAGTCCTTGTAAATTACTCAATTTTTGGAATAATGTTTAAGTTTGCTAACAATTATTTTTCCTATTAGCAGAAATAGACCTCGTAAATTATTTAATTTCTCGTAAGTTTGCTAACAATTATTTTTCCTATTTAGTAAATTATTTTATTTTTGGTATAATTTTTAAGTTTGCTAACAATTATTTTTCATAGTAGCAAAAATAGTCCTTGTAAATTACTTAATTTTTGGAATAATGTTTAAGTTTGCTAACAATTATTTTTCGTATTAGCAGAAATAGACCTCGTAAATTATTGAATTTTTGGAATAATGTTTAAGTTTGCTAACAACCATTTTTCATAGTAGCAAAAATAGTCCTTGTAAATTACTCAATTTTTGGAATAATGTTTAAGTTTGCTAACAATTATTTTTCATATTAGCAGAAATAGACCTCGTAAATTATTGAATTTTTGGAATAATGTTTAAGTTTGCTAACAACCATTTTTCATAGTAGCAAAAATAGTCCTTGTAAATTACTTAATTTTTGGAATAATGTTTAAGTTTGCTAACAATTATTTTTCGTATTAGCAGAAATAGACCTCGTAAATTATTGAATTTTTGGAATAATGTTTAAGTTTGCTAACAACCATTTTTCATAGTAGCAAAAATAGTCCTTGTAAATTACTCAATTTTTGGAATAATGTTTAAGTTTGCTAACAATTATTTTTCCTATTAGCAGAAATAGACCTCGTAAATTATTTAATTTATCGTAAGTTTGCTAACAATTATTTTTCGTATTAGCAGAAATAGACCTCGTAAATTATTGAATTTTTGGAATAATGTTTAAGTTTGCTAACAACCATTTTTCATAGTAGCAAAAATAGTCCTTGTAAATTACTTAATTTTTGGAATAATGTTTAAGTTTGCTAACAATTATTTTTCCTATTAGCAGAAATAGACCTCGTAAATTATTGAATTTTTGGAATAATGTTTAAGTTTGCTAACAACCATTTTTCATAGTAGCAAAAATAGTCCTTGTTATTTACTTAATTTTTGGAATAATGTTTAAGTTTGCTAACAACTATTTTTCGTATTAGCAGAAATAGACCTCGTAAATTATTTAATATTTGGAATAATGTTTAAGCTTGCTAACAACCATTTTTCGTATATATATAAATAAATAGTTAATCAAATTATTATATATTAAATTAATATATTTAATTGAGCAGCCTTATATAGCCTCTCAAAACGCTGCAGAACGGTCAAATTCGTTTAGTGCAAGATTTCACCCACAGATGTCATTATTAGTTAACTAAAACTTTAAATAGAGTTTTTTTTTCGTAACCATCAACTGGACTAATGGAGCAGTGGTTTAGGTGTCCGAACGTCGCGCATGAAAATTGGGGCATGGTATCGAATCCCACAGCTTGACAGAATATTTTTTGAAAATTAATTGTTTTTACACATAATAAAATAAAAATGTCATGATTTCAAAAATTCACTCATGACGTCAGAGAAAAATGAAGAAATGAATTAATGACGACAGTGGGGCAGGATGGGGGGGGAGGGGGACCGTCTTTCTTGACGTCATCGAAAAGGCGAAATCGCGACCATAATATACAAACGAAAAAAGTATCTCTTTAGTATGAATAAAAAAATGTTGACAGCGTGGCTGGGGCGGAGGAGGGGAAGGGGAAATCGGGGACAATTTACAGACGGACGGACGGACGGACGGACGGACGGACATTAACGACTATTAATATATAGATTTTATGATGATTAATCGTTTTGTTAAAAGTATCTATCTATATATTAATACTCGATAATGTCCGTCCGTCTGAATGATTGTCCGCGATTTTCCCTCCCCCTCCTCCGCCCTAGCCCCGCTGTCACCATTTTTTTATTCATACCAAATACATACTTTTTTCGTTTGTATATGGTCGCGATTTCGCCTTTTCGATGACGTCAAGAAAGACGGTCCTCCTCCCCCCCCCATCCTGCCCCGCTGTCGTCATTAATTCATTTCTTCATTTTTCTCTGACGTCATGAGTGAATTTTTGAAATCATGACATTTTTATTTTATTATGTGTAAAAACAATTAATTTTCAAAAAATATTCTCTCAAGCTGTGGGATTCGATACCATGCCCCAATTTTCATGCGCGACGTTCGGCCACCCAACGCACTGCTCTACAAGTCCACTTGATGGTTACGAAAAAAAAACTCTATTTAAAGTTTTAGTTAACTAATAATGACATCTGTGGGTGAAATCTTGCACTAAACGAATTTTAACCGTTCTGCAGCGTTGTGAGAGGCTATATAAGGCTGCTCAATTATATATAATAATTTAATATATAATAATTTAATTAACTATACGAAAAATGGTTGTTAGCAAGCTTAAACATTATTCCAAATATTAAATAATTTACGAGGTCTATTTCTGCTAATACGAAAAATAGTTGTTAGCAAACTTAAACATTATTCCAAAAATTAAGTAATTAACAAGGACTATTTTTGCTACTATGAAAAATGGTTGTTAGCAAACTTAAACATTATTCCAAAAATTCAATAATTTACGAGGTCTATTTCTGCTAATAGGAAAAATAATTGTTAGCAAACTTAAACATTATTCCAAAAATTAAGTAATTTACAAGGACTATTTTTGCTACTATGAAAAATGGTTGTTAGCAAACTTAAACATTATTCCAAAAATTAAATAATTTACGAGGTCTATTTCTGCTAATAGGAAAAATAATTGTTAGCAAACTTAAACATTATTCCAAAAATTAAGTAATTTACAAGGACTATTTTTGCTACTATGAAAAATGGTTGTTAGCAAACTTAAACATTATTCCAAAAATTAAATAATTTACGAGGTCTATTTCTGCTAATAGGAAAATAATTGTTAGCAAACTTAAACATTATTCCAAAAATTAAGTAATTTACAAGGACTATTTTTGCTACTATGAAAAATAATTGTTAGCAAACTTAAAAATTATACCAAAAATAAAATAATTTACGAAATTTCTACTTCTAAGAAAAATGGTTGTTAGCAAACTTAAACATTATTCCAAAAATTAAATAATTTACGAGGTCTATTTCTGCTAATAGGAAAAATAATTGTTAGCAAACTTAAACATTATTCCAAAAATTAAGTAATTTACAAGGACTATTTTTGCTACTATGAAAAATGGTTGTTAGCAAACTTAAACATTATTCCAAAAATTCAATAATTTACGAGGTCTATTTCTGCTAATAGGAAAAATAATTGTTAGCAAACTTAAACATTATTCCAAAAATTAAGTAATTTACAAGGACTATTTTTGCTACTATGAAAAATAGTTGTTAGCAAACTTAAACATTATTCCAAAAATTCAATAATTTACGAGGTCTATTTCTGCTAATACGAAAAATAATTGTTAGCAAACTTAAACATTATTCCAAAAATTAAGTAATTTACAAGGACTATTTTTGCTACTATGAAAAATAATTGTTAGCAAACTTAAAAATTATACCAAAAATTAAATAATTTACGAAATTTCTGCTTCTAAGAAAAATGGTTGTTAGCAAACTTAAACATTGTTCCAAAAATTAAGTAATTTACAAGGACTATTTTTGCTACTATGAAAAATGGTTGTTAGCAAACTTAAACATTATTCCAAAAATTCAATAATTTACGAGGTCTATTTCTGCTAATACGAAAAATAATTGTTAGCAAACTTAAACATTATTCCAAAAATTAAGTAATTTACAAGGACTATTTTTGCTACTATGAAAAATAATTGTTAGCAAACTTAAAAATTATACCAAAAATAAAATAATTTACGAAATTTCTGCTTCTAAGAAAAATGGTTGTTAGCAAACTTAAACATTGTTCCAAAAATTAAGTAATTTACAAGGACTATTTTTGCTACTATGAAAAATGGTTGTTAGCAAACTTAAACATTATTCCAAAAATTAAATAATTTACGAGGTCTATTTCTGCTAATAGGAAAAATAATTGTTTGCAAACTTAAACATTATTCCAAAAATTAAGTAATTTACAAGGACTATTTTTGCTACTATGAAAAATGGTTGTTAGCAAACTTAAACATTATTCCAAAAATTAAATAATTTACGAAATTTCTGCTTCTAAGAAAAATGGTTGTTAGCAGACTTAAACATTGTTCCAAAAATTAAGTAATTTACAAGGACTATTTTTGCTACTATGAAAAATGGTTGTTAGCAAACTTAAACATTATTCCAAAAATTCAATAATTTACGAGGTCTATTTCTGCTAATACGAAAAATAATTGTTAGCAAACTTAAACATTATTCCAAAAATTAAGTAATTTACAAGGACTATTTTTGCTACTATGAAAAATGGTTGTTAGCAAACTTAAACATTATTCCAAAAATTCAATAATTTACGAGGTCTATTTCTGCTAATAGGAAAAATAATTGTTAGCAAACTTAAACATTATTCCAAAAATTAAGTAATTTACAAGGACTATTTTTGCTACTATGAAAAATGGTTGTTAGCAAACTTAAACATTATTCCAAAAATTAAATAATTTACGAGGTCTATTTCTGCTTCTACGAAAAATGGTTGTTAGCAAACTTAAATAGTATTTCAAAAATTAAGTAATTTACAAGGACTTTTTTTGTTACTACGAAAAATAGTTAACAAACTTAAACATTATTCCAAAAATTCAATAACTTACGAAATTTCTGCTATTACGAAAAATAGTTGTTGGCAAACTAGAACATGATTCCAAAAATAAATAATTTACAATTTAAATACTGCAGGGCAGGGCTGTCGATATACGCCCCCAGATATATTTCTTTTACTATCAGAATTTCTGGATTATTCAATAAATAGGTTAGTAATTTATTTTTGACGCCTGTAAATTTTCTGACTACTTAAAAATGCAACAAAAATCCCCCCGTTGAGGTCAACGGGCTTACAGCTAGTCTATATATTAATACTCGATAATGTCCGTCCGTCTGAATGATTGTCCGCGATTTTCCCTCCCCCTCCTCCGCCCCAGCCCCGCTGTCGCCATTTTTTTATTCATACCAAATACATACTTTTTTCGTTTGTATATGGTCGCGATTTCACCTTTTCGATGACGTCAAGAAAGACGGTCCCCCTCCCCCCCATCCTGCCCCGCTGTCGTCATTAATTCATTTCTTCATTTTTCTCTGACGTCATGAGTGAATTTTTGAAATCATGACATTTTTATTTTATTATGTGTAAAAACAATTAATTTTCAAAAAATATTCTCTCAAGCTGTGGGATTCGATACCATGCCCCAATTTTCATGCGCGACGTTCGGACACCCAACCACTGCTCCACCAGTCCAGTTGATGGTTACGAAAAAAAAACTCTATTTAAAGTTTTAGTTAACTAATAATGACATCTGTGGGTGAAATCTTGCACTAAACGAATTTGACCGTTCTGCAGCGTTTTGAGAGGCTATATAAGGCTGCTCAATTATATATAACTAGCTGTAAGCCCGTTGACCTCAACGGGGGGTTTTTGTTGCATTTTTAAGTAGTCAGAAAATTTACAGGCGTCAAAAATAAATTACTAACCTATTTATTGAATAATCCAGAAATTCTGATAGTAAAAGAAATATATCTGGGGGCGTATATCGACAGCCCTGCCCTGCAGTATTTAAATTGTAAATTATTTATTTTTGGAATCATGTTCTAGTTTGCCAACAACTATTTTTCGTAAAAGCAGAAATTTCGTAAGTTATTGAATTTTTGGAATAATGTTTAAGTTTGTTAACTATTTTTCGTAGTAACAAAAAAAGTCCTTGTAAATTACTTAATTTTTGAATTAATATTTAAGTTTGCTAACAACCATTTTTCGTAGAAGCAGAAATAGACCTCGTAAATTATTTAATTTTTGGAATAATGTTTAAGTTTGCTAACAACCATTTTTCATAGTAGCAAAAATAGTCCTTGTAAATTACTTAATTTTTGGAATAATGTTTAAGTTTGCTAACAATTATTTTTCCTATTAGCAGAAATAGACCTCGTAAATTATTGAATTTTTGGAATAATGTTTAAGTTTGCTAACAACCATTTTTCATAGTAGCAAAAATAGTCCTTGTAAATTACTTAATTTTTGGAATAATGTTTAAGTTTGCTAACAATTATTTTTCGTATTAGCAGAAATAGACCTCGTAAATTATTGAATTTTTGGAATAATGTTTAAGTTTGCTAACAACCATTTTTCATAGTAGCAAAAATAGTCCTTGTAAATTACTTAATTTTTGGAACAATGTTTAAGTTTGCTAACAACCATTTTTCTTAGAAGCAGAAATTTCGTAAATTATTTTATTTTTGGTATAATTTTTAAGTTTGCTAACAACTATTTTTCATAGTAGCAAAAATAGTCCTTGTAAATTACTTAATTTTTGGAATAATGTTTAAGTTTGCTAACAATTATTTTTCCTATTAGCAGAAATAGACCTCGTAAATTATTGAATTTTTGGAATAATGTTTAAGTTTGCTAACAACCATTTTTCATAGTAGCAAAAATAGTCCTTGTAAATTACTTAATTTTTGGAATAATGTTTAAGTTTGCTAACAATTATTTTTCCTATTAGCAGAAATAGACCTCGTAAATTATTGAATTTTTGGAATAATGTTTAAGTTTGCTAACAACCATTTTTCATAGTAGCAAAAATAGTCCTTGTAAATTACTTAATTTTTGGAATAATGTTTAAGTTTGCTAACAATTATTTTTCCTATTAGCAGAAATAGACCTCGTAAATTATTTAATTTCTCGTAAGTTTGCTAACAATTATTTTTCCTATTTAGTAAATTAATTTATTTTTGGTATAATTTTTAAGTTTGCTAACAACTATTTTTCATAGTAGCAAAAATAGTCCTTGTAAATTACTTAATTTTTGGAATAATGTTTAAGTTTGCTAACAATTATTTTTCGTATTAGCAGAAATAGACCTCGTAAATTATTGAATTTTTGGAATAATGTTTAAGTTTGCTAACAACCATTTTTCATAGTAGCAAAAATAGTCCTTGTAAATTACTTAATTTTTGGAATAATGTTTAAGTTTGCTAACAATTATTTTTCGTATTAGCAGAAATAGACCTCGTAAATTATTGAATTTTTGGAATAATGTTTAAGTTTGCTAACAACCATTTTTCATAGTAGCAAAAATAGTCCTTGTAAATTACTTAATTTTTGGAATAATGTTTAAGTTTGCTAACAATTATTTTTCCTATTAGCAGAAATAGACCTCGTAAATTATTTAATTTTTGGAATAATGTTTAAGTTTGCTAACAACCATTTTTCATAGTAGCAAAAATAGTCCTTGTAAATTACTTAATTTTTGGAATAATGTTTAAGTTTGCTAACAATTATTTTTCCTATTAGCAGAAATAGACCTCGTAAATTATTTAATTTTTGGAATAATGTTTAAGTTTGCTAACAACCATTTTTCATAGTAGCAAAAATAGTCCTTGTTAATTACTTAATTTTTGGAATAATGTTTAAGTTTGCTAACAACTATTTTTCGTATTAGCAGAAATAGACCTCGTAAATTATTTAATATTTGGAATAATGTTTAAGCTTGCTAACAACCATTTTTCGTATATATATAAATAAATAGTTAATTAAATTATTATATATTAAATTATTATATATAATTGAGCAGCCTTATATAGCCTCTCAAAACGCTGCAGAACGGTCAAATTCGTTTAGTGCAAGATTTCACCCACAGATGTCATTATTAGTTAACTAAAACTTTAAATAGAGTTTTTTTTTCGTAACCATCAACTGGACTTGTGGAGCAGTGTATTAGGTGTCCGAACGTCGCGCATGAAAATTGGGGCATGGTATCGAATCCCACAGCTTGAGAGAATATTTTTTGAAAATTAATTGTTTTTACACATAATAAAATAAAAATGTCATGATTTCAAAAATTCACTCATGACGTCAGAGAAAAATGAAGAAATGAATTAATGACGACAGCGGGGCAGGATGGGGGGGAGGAGGACCGTCTTTCTTGACGTCATCGAAAAGGTGAAATCGCGACCATATACAAACGAAAAAAGTATGTATTTGGTATGAATAAAAAAATGGCGACAGCGGGGCTGGGGCGGAGGAGGGGGAGGGAAAATCGCGGACAATCATTCAGACGGACGGACATTATCGAGTATTAATATATAGATAATTTAATATATAATAATTTAATTAACTATTTATTTATATATATACGAAAAATGGTTGTTAGCAAGCTTAAACATTATTCCAAATATTAAATAATTTACGAGGTCTATTTCTGCTAATACGAAAAATAGTTGTTAGCAAACTTAAACATTATTCTAAAAATTAAGTAATTAACAAGGACTATTTTTGCTACTATGAAAAATGGTTGTTAGCAAACTTAAACATTATTCCAAAAATTCAATAATTTACGAGGTCTATTTCTGCTAATAGGAAAAATAATTGTTAGCAAACTTAAACATTATTCCAAAAATTAAGTAATTTACAAGGACTATTTTTGCTACTATGAAAAATGGTTGTTAGCAAACTTAAACATTATTCCAAAAATTAAATAATTTACGAGGTCTATTTCTGCTAATAGGAAAAATAATTGTTAGCAAACTTAAACATTATTCCAAAAATTAAGTAATTTACAAGGACTATTTTTGCTACTATGAAAAATGGTTGTTAGCAAACTTAAACATTATTCCAAAAATTAAATAATTTACGAGGTCTATTTCTGCTAATAGGAAAAATAATTGTTAGCAAACTTAAACATTATTCCAAAAATTAAGTAATTTACAAGGACTATTTTTGCTACTATGAAAAATGGTTGTTAGCAAACTTAAACATTATTCCAAAAATTAAATAATTTACGAGGTCTATTTCTGCTAATAGGAAAAATAATTGTTAGCAAACTTAAACATTATTCCAAAAATTAAGTAATTTACAAGGACTATTTTTGCTACTATGAAAAATGGTTGTTAGCAAACTTAAACATTATTCCAAAAATTAAATAATTTACGAGGTCTATTTCTGCTAATAGGAAAATAATTGTTAGCAAACTTAAACATTATTCCAAAAATTAAGTAATTTACAAGGACTATTTTTGCTACTATGAAAAATAATTGTTAGCAAACTTAAAAATTATACCAAAAATAAAATAATTTACGAAATTTCTACTTCTAAGAAAAATGGTTGTAAGCAAACTTAAACATTATTCCAAAAATTAAATAATTTACGAGGTCTATTTCTGCTAATAGGAAAAATAATTGTTAGCAAACTTAAACATTATTCCAAAAATTAAGTAATTTACAAGGACTATTTTTGCTTCTATGAAAAATGGTTGTTAGCAAACTTAAACATTATTCCAAAAATTAAATAATTTACGAGGTCTATTTCTGCTAATAGGAAAAATAATTGTTAGCAAACTTAAACATTATTCCAAAAATTAAGTAATTTACAAGGACTATTTTTGCTTCTATGAAAAATGGTTGTTAGCAAACTTAAACATTATTCCAAAAATTAAATAATTTACGAGGTATATTTCTGCTAATAGGAAAAATAATTGTTAGCAAACTTAAACATTATTCCAAATATTAAATAATTTACGAAATTTCCGCTAATACGAAAAATAGTTGTTAGCAAACTTAAACATTATTCCAAAAATTAAGTAATTTACAAGGACTATTTTTGCTACTATGAAAAATGGTTGTTAGCAAACTTAAACATTATTCCAAAAATTAAATAATTTACGAGGTCTATTTCTGCTTCTACGAAAAATGGTTGTTAGCAAACTTAAATATTATTTCAAAAATTAAGTAATTTACAAGGACTTTTTTTGTTACTACGAAAAATAGTTAACAAACTTAAACATTATTCCAAAAATTCAATAACTTACGAAATTTCTGCTATTACGAAAAATAGTTGTTGGCAAACTAGAACATGATTCCAAAAATAAATAATTTACAATTTAAATACTGCAGGGCAGGGCTGTCGATATACGCCCCCAGATATATTTCTTTTACTATCAGAATTTCTGGATTATTCAATAAATAGGTTAGTAATTTATTTTTGACGCCTGTAAATTTTCTGACTACTTAAAAATGCAACAAAAATCCCCCCGTTGAGGTCAACGGGCTTACAGCTAGTAAAATATTAATAGCGGATAATGTGTGTAGCTTCATATAATGTAATTATGATAGATTCCATAAATATTTGAAAAAATAATAAAATCAATTTGTGAGCGGCAAAGAGTTCCGCTGATAACTGAATGATAAGATAGTTCGATTTTGTTTTCATTTGTTCATTAAGCATTATATGACAGCTAAACATGTAGATATTATGTCAAGATGCAAAGTATTATTTTTTTGTGGAAATGTATTCAAAAAGACATAATGTATTTGTTTTGTGTATAAATAATATATTTTTCTTGCAGTGTATTTTTTTGGTAGAAAGATTTTTTTAAGTGTTTATGATCTTAAAAAAGGTGCAGCAAATACAAGCTTTAGTTAAGTCATAATTATCAACATTGAGACTGAAAGAAAACGTCAAAAAAATAATTCGGCATCGACTCGTGAATTTTGTTGATCGGACAAGAACCGGTGCTTTCAACGTGGTATACTTGTTAGGCGAAAGAATAGTTTCGGTATGTATAATAAAATAACGTTAAGTATGTATAATCAATTTAAAAATCATCATATATTATATATTTCTAAGAACAAGTTAAATTTTGAGAATTAGTCAAGTTTATTCATTCTGATTTATTTGATAAGTAAGTATGCATTTGATTGTTCATGTCGGTAAATTTCTGATTTTTTTATAATGCAAAAAAATCTTCCCGTTGGGGGCAACGGGCTTGCAACTCGTATAGTTTTATATCTCTGAAACTATGTAATAAACGGTGTTAACAACAATCAAAACTTAATAAAATAATGATAGTTCAAGTGTCTTGTATTGATGTATGTGTTGGAGTCTTAATGTCGTAGGTTTAAAATAAAAAAAATCACAAGTATAAAACTTTAGACGATTCAGAAAAAGTCTGTAGATATTTTTAGGGGGATATTTATTCAACAAGTCTTAAAGAGTTTTATTTTATTCAACATTGAAGGAGTACAACCGTTGATAAGTATCCGCCGAAAGAACTTTTTATAAGTAACTTCAATTTTTTTTCGCTTATCTTAACAACAATGACGGAGAAAAACTTTTAATATAATAAAATACGCAAGAAAAACACCATATGGTTACATTTTGTCACAAAAAAAGAAAAGTGTTTTTGTAAGTACTTTGTTACAAATATAACATAAGCACATTATTAAATAAGCCAAAAAAGCGTCATAGATTCCGGAACGAAATTGACGTAGGAAAAAATGAAATAAGGTCGGGTTGGAAGATAAAACCAAAAAAAAAACGCTACAAGGTGAAATAACGATAAACAAGTTAGTGCTCGACAGTTTTTGTGAAAAGAATTCGATTAGCTTCGTTTGGTGACTGTAACAGTACGACGCCCTCCAAAAGGCGATTATTTATTGGCTAACTTGATTGCCGTAATTCAAGCGCGGGTTCGCTTCCTTGGGCTGCGGAGAAAATTACCGCAAGACTTGTTCGCCAGAATTATAGCAGTCTGTCGATGCATTTCGCTTGTTTCTCCAAGTGAACTATTATTTTAAGGCAGCGAGCGCTCTACTATGCTATTCAAGTTGTGCTGTCACTTGCCAGGAAGGCCAATGAAAGTGTTCATTGAATATTAAATCTTGAACAGGAAGGTTCAGACTATGCAATTGTCGGAATAAAACAAGATGATTTGGAATAGATAGTTAATATTATTTGTACATATTATATGTCTAATACTGAGAAATTATTTTAATAGTAACATAAATATCTATTTAATTAGTAAAGTAAAATAATATAAAATTAACCATTTCGATCAAACGTTCATTTAAGCATATTTTTGAGGTAGTTAATGAGTATAGGAATTTAGTGTAAATATTTAATTATAATATTTGTTTTCTATCTTTATTTAGCTAAAAGAAACCTGCCACATAGTTATTGAAATTTTTCAACTTCTTTTATGTCAACGTTTTTTCATGTATTCCTATATTTATTCAATGCCTAACAATCAGTTTTAGCATAATACATCTTTCATATCTACCCGTTTATAAGAGAATGAACGATTGTTGCGCAATCAAAGCTTGTAAAAAAGTAATCATTAATAATAATTACTGAAAAATAAAGAAAAAGGTGATTTTTGGTTCAATTATGTTCTCTTACAATGATATAATGCCTTAGATACGAGATGAACTTCGCAGACACTTGGGCAAAAAAATATATTTTCATAAGAGTGCGGATTTGCGATATCTATCGAAAGTATATCGAAGCAAAAGAAAATGTAAAATAAGAGGGAAATATTGGAATGCTGCCTGGAGTTACGTAACATAAAAGTGGGAAAGTAACATTGAAAAGTCGGCAAGGAGAGTTTTCATTCGCCGAGTGGGAGGAATAATAGCACTACTACAGAAACTTCAACGGAGCTTTGTGCGATAATTTCATTTTATTTTATTTGATTTGCAAATTTATACGCTTTTCCTTTAGTGGAAGAAAGCAATGAGAAAACAAAAGTTTTCTTTGAATTACATGTACTTTATACGCAAAAACTACATTCATTTAAATAGTGTTAAAAAAGGTACCTTAATGATTTAATGCATTACAAATTTAGTTATGGATATTTTTACTATTTCAATGCAGTTAATTTGTCTCATATAGTTTGGTAGAATGTGGAACATCTTGTTCAATTGTAATCAGCGGTGGGCTGCCAATATCCTAACAAGGGGCTCGGTAAATGTTATTCATTTTTTTATCCATGTCCGCTCCCAATGTCGAGCATATGACCTCCTAATGAAGGTATCTCAACAAAAGTTATTTTCTACGAGAACTGCTTGTTATTTAGTCACTTAACCTCTCTTTTCCAAAGAGGGTAGTAGGAATAAAATGATAAGGATAAGACAGAACTAGTGATTAATTAATAGTAGCGCCCAGTTGAAATGAAGGATCGGAAGAGTGGGAGGCAATATTAAGACATCACAAACACCCATGCCTTCGAACAGAAAATAGATAAATCGATCGAAAAAATGTTGTTTCGTAATGGGAGTCGAGCCCGTGAGGTCCGACACGGAAGCCCACAACGCTGCATGAAAATATAAAGGGACAACTAATTTTCAAATGTAACCATCTACAGAAATTGCAGTTATGTGATGATTTGATGTAAGACGAATGATTTTCTTATCTTAACAAGGGGCTCGCCGGCCGCGTCAAAATTTAACAAGGGGCTCGAGCGAGCCCCCCCCCAGCCCATCCCTGATTGTAATGATATGTGATGTTGATATAAAACATATATATATATATATATATTGTATATCATCTATGTGGAATAAAGGACATTAAAGATTTTTTGACAGTCAGCTGTATGATTTTGACAGTCAGCTTTATGATTAAGACGTCACAGCCATGATTATTACACATATGTACATATGAGCTTCTGACAGTGAAGTGAGTCAAGTGGTATTTTAAGAAAAAAATAAATTACATGCGTTATAATATTCTATATGTCTTCAAGTATCGGAAAAATGAAGCGAGCTTAGCAAATACACACGGCAATAGTGTTTTTCTCCCTAAAATAAAAATATGTAATCCACAAAAACACTAAGTAATGAGTACTTACATTAAATTACGGCCGAAAAGTTTTACCATTTTGCCACATGGCTCGCTCTTATTGATAATACAAGCTGTGCGGTCGTATTATTATGCATCACAAGAATAAAGTAAAAGAGGTCACCGCAAACTGATAAGAAAGAAAAATGTAAACATTTGAAACAAATGATAAGAAGACATTACGCACTATTTTTTACAGCGCAATAAAATTCTTTCATGTATCACTCGTCCATCTTATCATATAGAAAAAGTTTGTTGTTTGATTTGAGGTGATTTCTTCTGAAAAAAAAAAAGATTTTGACAGAGAAAAAAAGTATTTGTGAGAGGGATTTAATGAAATGTGAAATGTTTTCATCGCCTAAGTTGACGCGTAGTGATTGATTGCTGTTCGAAACTCCGATTGAGATGTAAGTTTTATAGAAATCCTTAGCTTGTTATGGACAATCTTTTTTGGAAAAAAATATGCCCACTTAAATCGATTCTTTATGCTACGTTTGATTTTGTGTCACACATATGAACACAGGGTACTTTAAGTTTCAAAAGAAAGTGTGAAAAATACGTATAAATTATAAGTCTTTCCAAAGTTTCAAATGCTTTCTTTTAATTTTTTGAAAGGAAACGTCACAATTTGCACATAAGCGAATGTACAATATTTATTTGATGATTGGTATGGTTTGACACAAAATGCAAGTATATCCCTTGTAAAGAAAACGAATATAAGATAAGACTATTCCTCTACAATATTTCGAATGTATTTTTAAAAATATATTCTCATATTGTTTTCATAAAAAAAAATATTCCGAGATACTCGAGTGGAGTTGATTTTATTTGTCACAAAAAATGTCCCTATTAAGTTTCAAGCAAATGTAATTTAATTTAAAGTTCTTAATTAACTAGATACGTTTGTACGTTTTCTTAAAACGAAGTAGTTTGTGTTCTATCATAAATGATGATATTATATGTACATTCTAATGTATTTATTGATTTGGCATTTACTTGGTAGAACTCCATTTTAATAGGGTAAAATATCAAGGTATTTCGGTTCTACAGTTTTTAAAAAAGTTAAAGGTTGATAGCTATTTCGGCTTACGCCATCGTCAGAACTATAGTTCTGACGATGGCCGAAATACCTTGATATTTTACCCTATTACATTCTTATGGGTTTTCGAAGCATATTGATCGTTTGTAACTAAGAAATTTACACGTTTAATTGATAAGAATGTTTAATTTCTATAACTCTGGAGATACCCAACCAATCAAAACAAGTCTTTCTGGTCGAGTAAGTGAATGGAGGTAGGGTAAATTAAAGTGCGCGTGAAATCTTACCTATGTCCCTTCCTGTGTTGAGGTGCTGCTGGCCCTGCGGCCTGCGCGTCCGCCGACCCTCCCATGGCGCCTTCGCTGGCGCGGCGCGCGCGCCCCTGCGTCCCTCCACCCGCCACAATGACGCCCGATCCACTTCCACTGATACACCACCACTGCCCTAGCGAGAATGCAGCGGCCGCTGCATGCCTCGCCCTTCTTGCCGCTGGTTAATTTTCTCCGATGATTTATGTAACCTAAAAACATAAAAAAAAAACACAGAATTAATAAGATTTGAGGAATAAAAGTGAAGATTGATGTATACATACTTTGCAATTTCAAAAAAATAAATAATAGTACAGGACAATGTGGAAAGTTTGAGTCATGGTTGTACTCGGTCAGAACCAAGTGCAACTTGTTCAATGCATGTACTGTTTACGGTTACGAGTCATGACACTTGAATGCACTTATAATACACTTAGAATACACAAATATTAAGGGTAAAGTGATTTGATTTTGTCAGGTTAATTTATCTGTAAAAAATAAACAGGAAGCAAGTGGCGTGCTTAATCAGAGACCTGTTGATTTTCCATAAAAAAATCGCATTTCAATCAGAACGCTCTGTTAATTTTTGAAAAATTTATTAAACGTAAACAAAATCGAACACATCAATTATAACATTAAGTATTTTTTCTTTACAGCTTTTATTGGACATACTTAATTAAATGTTGAAATAGTATTTGTCAAACGGAGAATTAAAAATTAAAAATGAAGTTGTTAATGATGTATTATTTTTTTTAGGTTAAGAAAAAAGAGTGTGTTTTGGTTAATTAAGATGCGATTTTTTATTGAAAAGGGTTAGTGGTTTCTGTTTAAACACGGACTCCCTGTTCATTTTTACAGATAAATTTTATTACAATACAATAATAAGGAATGCTTAACTCAACTGGGATGATTTGAAATTGTTTCTATGCTAGATTCTATTGATTAAACGAATGTTTGAAATTTGTCAAAATTATATGTAAGTGTCGCTGTTGTGCGTGACATTTAAGATATTTATTTATTAATATAAATTAATGAGCTTTATTTGGGTTGACAGTTTTTCGACAAGCAAAAAATTAAATAAAGCAAAAAACATATTAAAATTAATTACTAAACGAAGAAGGAAACTCTAAAACAGGACATACATTTTCAATGAGCAATCTGGGCTTGTTGCTAACTTGGGAAAACAAACTCAGCGCGGAGTTGAAGTAATGATGTGCTATTTAAAATGTAATCAGGGCAACAGGAAAATACCTGGGGCGACAGTAAACGGATTTCCAAGGAGAAAGTAATTACGTGTGGACCAGTCATGTATGTTAGACTCGTACGTTAGTTTTTTTACTTTCAAAAAATAATGTAATTGAAATTCTTCGACTTAGAAACAAATAAGAAGGCATTTCTATGCGTCCTTTTAGAAAGAACCATTTTTTTATTTGTCAGTTACAATGCTAAAAAATAGTTCCTGAGTAAGTGATGAAAACTTATTTTGTTTTCATTAATATATCATATCACCCGCGGACTTTCTCATGTAATAAAGAAAGTGTGGCATGGATGGATCCATTGCACCGATGTTTCAGGTCATCGCAACTTGAGTATCGACCACAGGAACCTAGCATGCGAAAGCGCAATTAAGCTAAAAATGGATTTAGAGGTAGCACGTTGATCCAATATACAAAATGACCCACTTAAAAGTCTCAGAAATGGTACGAGAACTGAAGGATTAATTACAACAGCCCTAGTGAAAGTGAAAAATGAATCGTTATATTTAATGCCTTGAATATGTATTTGCAAAGCATTCATTTTCTAAAACATTCATTTAAGGTTTTTTAAGTGACTTAAGGATGTATTCATCTAAAAATTAAATACTTTTTAAATATTAAACTTGGGTCTTACAATTTAGCTAATACATTGTATTCGGTTTTCTGGGAGTCGTTAAAGACACTATAAAAACCAGATATCTTTGAAATTTCTAACTTACAAATTACAAAATGGAGGCTGAGATTTTTTCTGTTTAATTGCGCACACATTACAGAACAAATAATGAACAGCATAGAGCTCTTGGAAATAAATAAAATCATTGATTTAGATTGGCCGTAAATAATTCTAAGCAAAAGAAGCGAAATACGCATTTTGTAACACAAGTGTAATAACAAAGTTATCAAATTTAATTTATAATTTATAGCAAATAATCCTAACGATAGTTTGTCTGAGGTTGCTTCTTAAAGACGTACTGTTTTGTTACTGTAAAAACTGTGAGGCAGTATAGTTATCAATTTTAATTTTATATTAAAAAAATAACTTCCACAAAGTTCCATCCATCAACAATCTGAACGAAGAATTCAAAAAAAAGTAGCTGATAATATGTATGGTGATATAAGTCATAATATATTATTATCGAAGAGAGAATTTTTAACGGTGCATTTTTGTCATTGACTTAAGTGTATATGACAAGATATAAATTTACACAACGCGTTTAGTATTACGTATTCTATTATACGAAAAGGTCAAATATTATCATAGTTGTCAGTGAGGGGAGTAAGCGAGCGAGTCGATAAACGACCTTGCTCATTATCACTGTCCTTCCAGCTGGCAAACCAATTTGCGTGAAAAGCCCGCATTGCTTTGAATTTAGTAAGTAATTAAGTTTGGGTGCAGAAAGAGAGGTGCCGTGACACCGGCTAATATTTTTGAAAGTAGGCAAGACTCAAATATTATTATACGAGAAAATAATTAACCAAAAAAGGCAACCTTTCCATGGGTTTTATTTTGTTTCTGTTAATTAACGTTTGAAAGGAAAATAAAAATATTCAGGTATGATAACTTTCATTTATATTCGAAACGAGATCTTGTTATATTCACGACGTTTATATTATCGGTTGAAATTACATTTACATATTTTCAATTGAATGAATGAAAAAGATTTTTTACCACGTTTATTGAGCTATTCCAAGAGATAAGATAAAACCATAAACATCCAACAAAGACGTATCATAAAATAAAACAGAAATTAAAAATATCGATTTATTGGTAAACTATCTACCGTATAGCGACGTCAATGTAGATCAGTGATGCACAACCTTTACCTTCAAGCGGGCCGCATAAAATAAATTATCGTGGGTTCGGGCCGCAAAGAAAAAAATGATTTAAAGTACGCTCAATCCTTTTTTATACAGAAAATATGTACGTTCCATGTAAAACACCTTTAAAACCGTGTAAAAAAGATTAAGTGAATTTAGATAAATGAGTAATAGGTTCCATTTTATTATTTTGATTGTGTTATTTCGAAAATAAATAAGCCATGCAAAAGAAGGATTATGAATACTTGCTTATTAAAAATAGTTTCAGTTTCATTTATATGCAATTCATAAGTAAATGTGTTATCGGTCTTCATTTTTTAACTATTTTTTTTAATTTGACATAATATTTGTAAGCCTGTTTCTATGAACCGATTTATTTTCATTTATTGAAGAAAGAGCTTGCTTAAATTTATTAAATAAATGTTTTACGTGAAAAAATATGTTTGGGAAAAAGATTTAAGGGCCGCATGCGGCCCGCGGGCCGCGGTTTGTGCATCACTGATGTAGATAAATACTAATATATATATATCAAAATATGTAATAGGTTCTGTTTAATCAGTAATGACATAACAACAAAGAGCAATACTCTTTCAGTCCAAGCTTACTTGAGCCAATAGGGCAAAGCAATAAATTGTGATGCCAAGAATAGCCTGATATTAATGCACTAGAATGCGAGCGAGATACGGTAAGTATATTTAAAGTGCACAGGAAAATCAACATTAAACTGTGAGCAACAACAGCAATCATAAGCTATATTCACGTACATTTTACTTGACGAAAAGATGGCTTCAAAATATAAGAGCGCCACAATTTGACACAGACATTTTTAGAAGAGGATAAATTTACACGATAAAATTACGACCAGAACACAAGTAACAGGTACACAAGGTGCTTATTTCATAAGAGACGTAAATGACATATCGCTCCAGATCAATAATAATAGCACGAATCAGATCATTCAAAATACAATCGCAAAGGCTTAACAACATTTACCGACTAGTTAAATAGGGGTGTTTTAAAACAAAGAATATGGTCATATGAATAAAGGTAGCTTATTTTTTGCACCGCCATTTAAGTACACATTAAAAAATAAAACACTATTTTGTATAAATTCCACATTGATTGAATTGGTTCAGGACCAGTATCGCTTATCAAAAACATTTTCAATAGATAAAAATACTCTTTGACGACTCGTATGATCACCACTTACCTATTTTTTTTTATTAGGGTTTCCACATTTAGATAAACTCAATGGAGAATATATTTTTTTAAATAACGAGATGTCAATATAGTAATAGAGCTAGAGAAAATAAAAAAAAGATATGCATAACTCATCAATATTAATAACATATAAGACGATTGTCGATTATGAATCAAATTTATTAATTTAATGTAAAGTTATTATAAGACTTTTACTAATAGAGGATTATAATGACGATGAAACATACTATACACATCGTATGCCTTGAAAAACATTATTTTGGTGAAATGCTGACTTTGAATATTCCTCCAAGCATACGTTTTCGGTATTAAGGTAGAGGGTGTGCGTCTTCGAAAATTTTATCACAAAGAGCATAAAATGACGAATATGTCGTACCGTATAATAACAAAAATAAAAACGTTTTGTGTTCGGGATCTCGCTTCAAAGAAACATGAAAACATATTTCCCCAGAACGCACGAGGCACAGAAACTTCCATATTTCGAAAAGATTCGAACAGCGCAAATCGCCCACGGCATTGCGTAATAATGTCTGCGTTACAAATAAAGCACAATCTCTTGAATACTCGCCTCCCCGAATCGGGTTCGGTAAGACTTGGTCGTGACTGTTACCTCTCAGAATGAAGAAAAGGTCTTATATTATTACCCCAAATAAACCAATGACGATTAAGGATCAGAATCGTGGAGCTGCCGCCATTACAACATTTCTAAGCACGGTCGGCGGAATCATCAAAATTACGAATCCACTAAAAAGAAACCGGTTTAAGGAATGAAGGGTATACATACCACTAATTCTCTACTGTTGGCGTGGGGTTTGTATTATTATGAATGAATAGTGAAAAAATACAATGAGTAAGAGCATGGGTGGGGTACCTTTTCATTTTAAAATTCTATATTCATTTATCTGATTCAACATAAGGCCGCAGTAAAGAAAACGTCGACCCCCCTTTTTTGTCTGTCAAACTTATAATGAGTTGATTACGCTCTTTTTCCAAACGCCTGCGTATAATTTATTGATCAAAGTGAATATTTTGATCAAGTCAAAAGGATGCATCAGAGTAACCAAAAGGCCGCAGGCTCCCTTACACTGCGTTAGAATGTACGACTTGAAAAATGAAATATTCTTTCTTTTTTTTTCAATTGAATCAAGAGAGTTTTTGAAAATTATATTCGAAAAATTGTTATTGTAAATTGATTGAATTGGTATTTACTTGATAAAACTTATATATTAAAATATGGTAAAAATAACACTGCATTTCAGTTAAAAAAAATCAAAGATGAATTTAAATTTATAGTTAATTCAAGACAACTTAACTGTCAGTTCAGTTCATTGCACTTAAACGTCTGAAAATACCGAAATGTGAAACTTGGATCGTTGGTAAAAAAAAAAAGTGTGGTAGTGTACAAAATTTGAACGATTCAAATTTAAGTAAATAGCTATTTCGGCTTTACATCATACAGTAAGTTGCTGTTGTAAACTATCCAGATTTTTTTTTTAAAATTTACCATGTCTGCTCCCAATGTGAATAGAGTAAATGGACTACTAATGAAGTTAAAAAATAACATGATTTAACAACTTGAACACACGATACGTGTGTGTGATATTTTAAAAGTTCAATCTTGTGCACAAAAATCTTTTGCTTGAAGTGGCGATATTGACAAAAATGTTGCCCACCTTCGTCTATCGTTCTAACTTTTGAAACAAAAAATAATAATGCCAAAATACAACGCAATTTAATCCTAAACGATGGTTCTTAATATGCGATGATTACAGTACACCGAAATCGATAATATAATAATGTTTTCATTTCATCATAAAATAATTAAGAGATAACGTTTTGAAATTTGGGCATTGAATATAAACTAAATTTATGACGAAAAAAACATATGTATTATTATTATTTTCGTGGCATCCAACGTATTATTATAATATAAATTCGAGGAAGTGATTATTTAACAGTTGACGTTCACGCCAAAAACAAATTTATGAGTATGTATAATTTTATGGAAGAATTCGCAACGTACAGTTTTTAATTGTACAGAGGTCTTCGAAGTAAGTAGAGCGGATAGAACTAACTGGTAGACTTATTATGCAATCCGATTGTTCTGCCATTCACTTCGCACATTGATACGTATGTATTATGAACTTAGCTGTGGTTAAGGAAGGCGGCATCTCTATTTCAAAATGATATTGAAAATTAATACAACACGCGGTCGCAATATTGAAAACTGTATTAATATTTAAATCCGAATTACAAATACCCATGTCCTATTTCCAATACCCTAATCAATTAACTGATCATTATTTTATTACATCTAGTTGGTACGTATTATCAGATTTTGAGCTGCGTTATTTTACATCGTACTAATATTGAAAGGTTTTATTTTATGAACATGTTTAAGAAAAAAAAATCTTGTCGAATCATTATCGCATTTATATAAAAATATATGCAAGTGAATTCTCTTTAATTGGTAGAAAACAAGTTTATAGCGATCAATAATAAGCACGGACAGTAAGGTTGGCATCAGGATTTGAGCTTGGGTGGCACGCCTCTTTTCCAGTTGTACTGCGAAAGCTTGAATAAAGTTATGTAAGTAACCAAACACTTTATATTCGTTTTAAGGACGCTGCGATTTAATGAATAAAAAAAATCATTAAAATTATTCTTGTTCAAGTACCAGTCTGTAACCAGAGACCCTTTTATGTCATTTGGAGTGTCCTACAGAAATACTCACGGAATATTCAAATGAGATGATACAATTAACCATAAGCAGCACTTCAAAAATTTACCTAGAACATTGTATTACCACTTAAACCGGACAAAAGTGCTCTTCCACCGGGTTTTTATCATTTAATTATCATGTTTCCACAACTTGTTCGAAAGTATAAAACACTACATTGTACTAATTCCACATTAATGTAATATAATCAGCACCGGTTTCGCCCATCACGAGAGTTTTCAACTAATAACACAATATATTCATATTTCTAGTACCAATTGGTATTTTTTCCATATCGGCTTCGTATACGGAGCATATGGTCACCACGAAGGTCCTCCACGATTATCTATCTCCCGCCAGTCTCTTTGCTTCCTCCCAGGTCATCCAAGCGTCTCGTAGCTTCGCTGAGTACATCCTGTGGATGGTCATCAGTGGCCTTCCACGACGCCGGGATCCATCTATTGTTTGTTACACATTTCAAAGTTAAAAGTGTACTTGGTTTAGTATAAATAGCCCTGTATTTATGTAAATTCTTATCAGTTGAAAATGCTCGTGATGAACAAGACCGGTCCTGATCAATGTTCCCTCTAAGGCAAGAGGTTAGCTGCGTGGAAATTTCAAAGGCTGCGCGGACCGATCAAATATTAATTGAACAACTGTCTTGTAGTGCGCGCTAACCCGAAATCAGTGCGCGGAGGCTTCCCAACTGCTTCGCGACCGCGCACGAGCGCAGCTTAGAGGGAACGTTGGTCCTGATCATATTAACAAATTATAGGCGGGACACGTAAAAATACGTCTATCGCGTACTGTCGTTTGTGTTGGTATATTGACTCGTAGATTTAATAGTTTCTTCAAAATAACTGCCGCGGCAAGTGACCCTTTTTGATAATAAGCAATAAACCTCATAATTTACTATGCTCTGAATGTTCATTTACACATAGTATTTTTTAAAAAAGGGTACACATGTTTCTCGAATATTTAGGGCATCAGATTTCACACTTCCAGTGATTGTAAATTTGTAGGAATGAGAATTTTATACTATAATTATTTATATAATTGTATGGTATGGATCAATGTTATTTTTTATACAGAATATTTTGAATATTTCATATTAATAACAAGCGGAGTGCTATCTACTAAAGTAATAACAGGTTTTTATATTCAGCTTAGAAAAGTAGTCAAATTATGATGTATTCAAAATGTTTTTATTTTATTTTTAATGATTAAATGTCACATATGATTTCTTTGAAAATTTCAGCCGAAAATATTGTTTGGTTTAGAAGTTGTGTTGATTTTAAGAATGTAATATATTTTTGCGCTAATCAAAAAAAAACACCCGCTTATAAAGTTTTAAATATTTGAGAAAGTGGTACAAAAGTGATTGGCGGAAAGTATCAATTTTATATTGAAAATAATTAAAATTTATCGATAAGCTGCATATAGTTGCAGCTATAAAATATTTGTTTATCTTATAGGTTGGGTGGGCCTGAAGAATGATCACTTTATTCAACAAGATTAAAAAATCTATGTAAAGTTTTTATATCAATCCTATTTTGAATTGGGAGTAAATGAAATGTCAGCGTTTTATTTTCAAAAAGCCCTCAGGTGTGGATAATAATATCGGTTTTTTTTACTTTAAAGGTCGGCTTGAAGGTAAAACAGTAAACTGTATTCACCTTTACAGTTGGTTCATTGTGTAGAATAGATAAATATGCATCAGACTGCTTGACTAGGCGACCTTTACAATCAAGTTTTGGCAATCGACCAACGTATTCAAAAATCGATGGACTATGTATGTAGTAGGTGGAAAGTCGATTCCGTTCGAAACAATGGCATTGGTTAGTTGATCAGATTAGAATGTTTCTTATGTACGCTTTATTTTACAGATCATAATACGCGATAGACGAAAGTGTGATATTAGTTTTAACGAATAAATCTTTTCCAGCTATGGAATATTCGGGCAAAGATTAATTAATAATTGAAAACATTCTATGATGTATTGCCGATACAAGGTGTTGTAAATTTTAGTCTAGAATTCTCAATTTTCAGTTGGAATAAGGAATCAGATAAATGACAACGTCACTGACAAAGCATTAGTGTACCTCAGTGGTCGGTAACATTTTGGGAGACTGATTAAAATATATATATAACAATTTGAGGTTATGTTAGGTTCGTTCAATGTATTTTGTGAACTGAACGAAATCAGCTAATCAAACATTTTTTTTTCTGTCACGTTCAACTTTCCGTTTCACCTATCACAGAATACGTCTAGCGATGTCGAGGGACAAACAGTTACCGGCAAATATTTTTTCAATACACATGTATAAAATGTGTACTTTTGAAAATTATAATTTTACCTTGAAAATTTAGCATTTTGTAAAAAAAACTACGCCAAAGGGGAGACTGCCGCATATGCTATAGAAAAGGTATGTAATATTTTTATTAGTGGCTTACTTTGTTTTGAAGTTTTTCAGTATTTGGAAAATATGTAGTTGAACACAGGAATCAAGATTTTCTGGTGTTGGTCTGTTTCGCAAAGTATTCTGGATACATTTCATTTGAGAAAATGTTTACTCACTAGAATATATTGAAGCAAATGCTGGTAATAGAGCAAATGCTTTTGCTATTGCATGCATAATAGCATGATACTGTAATCGTGTTTTCAAAATGCTGGCGAAGATCTATACATTTATTTCTCCATAGAACTGAACGCTTGAATTCAATGTATTAAAATTCATAATAAATAATTGTCTAAGAAAAATATTATATTTCGTTGGTGGGTAACTCAAAATGTTGTAAGGGGTAATTCAATTAGTTAGTAGGGTAGTAGTTGCCGACCACTGGTGTATCTGGTCACCGTCGAATTAACGAAAACTAGGTTTGAACAGACAGCACAAAAGTATAATGGAATACTGATTAAAAATATTATTTTTTCAATAACACATTGTTATATATTTTTTGCACGGAATTGCTATTTTAAAAATATTTTTTTTCACAAAAACAAGAATGAAGTTTTTCTAATTATTGATTTAATTGCTTGTAAACGCAACCACACAGAAATTTAATACTGATAAAGGCATTATTCAATTTAACTATACAATAGGTTTGTTTGTCTGTGAGGAGTTATTGAAAAAGGTTAAATTGTAATGACTACTGATTTGTGTCGCCTGTCAAGTTAGGGTAAACTAAACTTTTCCTTGCATGTCCATCCATGCAAGTGAGTGACATGGGTCGGTGCGCGACGCGTAGAAATTTTCAGGTTACTGAAACATTGCCAGAAGTAATTCATTTCTTTAAATCGAACAACTGTTCGCCGTCCAAAGTGACACTTCTATGAATGATATATGAAATAATCAGCTAGATGTTAATTATATGATAATTTTAATTGTGATGTATCGCCAACAAGTATAAATTATCATACAACAACTCCATCCAACAAAAAAAAAACGATACATTTTTTTTTAATAAACTGATAAGGGACTCAAAAAAAAATTAGATTACTGGTCAATAATGTATACGCGTAATAATACTGGAAAAGCGTGGAGATGGAATATGAAGTAAACATGGTTGTTACTTGTGTAATCACTACAGATGAAACACGATTTTCATTTGAACATTTTTTGCCAACAAATTTTGAATTGAATTGTGGATACAGGTCCTAAAGATTTATCTGTAAACGTCTGAGTGGTGAATATATATCGCCACGACCTTGTATTCTGGTTTTGGGAAATCGAATCCCTGATGGCTATTTCAAATTTATGCCTACGGTGCATGTATCTTTTCAAACCTTTTTAATACCGTAAGAATTGGTATATTTACAACATGACATATATTTAATATAAAGTCGATATTCTCTTTTATATAGACTCATTATTCAGTTAAGTCTGGAGACTAATTAAAAGCAATTTAGTAATAAGCAAATAAAATGCTGCAACCCAATCGATTCATTCAACTAAACATTATAATGAAAAACTGGTTAAATACGAAATCAACATATTTTTTTCGTTATCCTATTAATGGAGTACAACCTCAATAAATGGTTATGTCAGTTATACGATCGCAATGCAGTCAGGCAATTGGCGAAGCCGTTGAATTAGCCTACATAAATCCGAAAAACTTTTACTCTTCTAGTGTTTTGTTCGTCCGCCAGTTCAACTGGGCTCTGGCTCGAGAGTCGTGTGAAAGGGTAAGCATATCGTTGATGAAAAAAGTTTTACGTCAGCTTGTTTCCGATTCCACCGATTGATATAAATTATCTGCCAAAAAGTAAGTCTAGTAACTAGTTGATTACTCAGACAGTTCTGAAAAATCGAAATTGAAGTTAAATATGCAATTTTGCGTTCTATCGGGTCCAGTAATCAATAATGAAAAAATAGTAAAAATTTGCATGCAAATTAAACAAAATTTTGGTAGTTTCTGATTCATTACACGATTATTTCTTAATTTTATACTACTGAGCCCGACGTATGGAACTAGTCTCTGGAATAAATCTCGGGCAAAGTTGAATATTGCTTTTCCCATTATCTCAAAACAGGTTATTTGATGCTGTCTGACTAATGAATTGGACGATCGACATGCGTAAAAGTTAAATGAAAGACAAATAATGAAACGGCCAATACAATGAGAGTCAATAAATATCAGCCAAGTGAGAGCAAGTTGTTTTGAATGTTGCAAATTTGCAATATAATTACAACTGGTTTATTTCACACGTTTGCTACGGAAACTATCGAAATAAGAAAACAAATATTAATTCATAAAATTTAATGGCAAACTTCCGAATTTTTGTGGTTTTGAATGTCAATATAGAAAGTCAAGTTTGGCGAAATTTTAGCTATTATTCTCGAGGCGGCACATTTAACTTTCAAAGATTTTTTTACGAGACGGATACAAAGTAGTTGTTTAAACACATGTTTTTTTATAGCAAAACAAATCAATTTGGTGCGGACATAATTTCCATTATTGAATGTCATGCTACGTGTCGCTAGACCATGTTCATGAAAGGTTATACAATTTTGCTGAGCACAACCAAGATAAAAACTGAAATTTAGTAGAGACAGTTGTAATATAATTACTTATGAATAGTTGATAACGCACGTCACGCGTAAAATCGTTTTTAAATAGATATTTAGTGAAGAATTGCAAATGAAAATTTAATCCATGGAATTTTGTCAAGCTTAGTTTTTAAGTAATATATTTTTAATATGTTTACTTTATCATTCGATACAATTGTATGATGTAAGAGTGTAATACTTAATATTTATAAATACAGCTTTAAAATAAAAAAAAAAAAAATATTAAAAATTGACAATTGCCCCAAGGAGCGTGCATCTGTTTTATAGAAGTTTTAAAGAATTAATATTTTAATGGTTCCGAAAATGGTAAAAGTTTGAAGACCACTGATTTTGACTGACATTCGAAATATTAAATGAAAATACTTCACTTTAAAAATCGTACGAAATTCGTATAGTATTTAGGTAATCAAATAACTTGAAAAAGCTCGCAAGGCCACACAGTCACGCGAGCACGAGAGCGATTAACCAGCATTAATAACTTATCAAACAGAAAACTTTTCGAAGCAACAAAAAAAAAACCCAGCCAGAAAGGAATTAAAGTTGATAATATCATGTAAACTGTGACTTAAGAACCACGCGAAGAATGTTGCGGTAATACTTGAATAAACTTAATCGAGATGGCTGCCGAGGGAATCACTTCAAAGACAATAACAGTGGATCCTTTATGAACGATAAACCTTCACCTCGTACTAATGCGGCTTTACTTTCAAGTAACTCCTTTGATTTAAAATATGTTTGTTACAGGGCTAACCGAAGGGTACTTAACCTTCAAAACGATTGCCGTGAGAGTTTAAGATAACATCCCGTCAGAGAATTGAGCGTTTATAAGGCACCAGAGGTGGAATTTTTGGCATATCTATCTAGCGAAACTGCCGAAGTTTCTCTATGATTTTACATAATTTCAAAACGATTTATTTTATCAAAAATGAAACGACATTGCAGAAGTCTTAAGTTTACATTGGAAAGAAAAAAACATTCTGGCAGCTGAAATATGTATGCTAGATTGAAAAATGTAGATATAAATTCGAGTGCTTAATCCTTCTTCCAAGCGATGTGATAGTAAAGTTTACTAATCGATTGAATTTGTGTTTACATAGAAGTACTCAATTTGATAAAGGTGAATAAAAAGCAAAGTATTGTGTTTCTACAAAAATTATGTAATATAGTTGATAGCTAGTTCGGCAACACGTTATTTTTCTAGTTATCGATGAGAATGAATGTCATAAATCTCGTCGAAGGTATAATAATTTGCTATTTTTCACCGTATTTGGAAACAAGAGATTCATACACCTTATTGGTCCAAACGTGAATACGCTTTGTACAAACATGAAATAAAGCAGTCGCGAAATTGAAGAAATATTTATTTTACACTGCACTTAAAAATTCAACCTAAATCGTAAGTAGAAATGAATAGGAAAAATAATAATCAATATCTTTGTGTGGTTAATTTTGGCTTTGGTAACTTTCACGTAGTTTTTTTAATCGATTTTACATATCAACTGTGGAAAGGAAAAAAGACGTAACCCGCAGTTTTTTCAAAACAGGTTGTTTTCGATAATCACAATGTATCAAACTTGATACACGTTATATCAAAAAGATGCAAGCTGCAATTGCCAAATTTGTATCTAACTAAATTTAGCTTTTAAGTATTAAAAAGATGAGCTTGTAAAAAATTAAACCAAGAAAAACGACTGAAATAAAGGTTTTCCCTAAACAATTTCTTTAATTGATATTAGATTATGTCAATTAAATACCAGTTTAGAAGTCTCCGTGCACTTCAAGATTTTGAATAATTCATAATTTGCATATGGCCCAAAATCATCAAAACAGGTTTTTTGTGCCTCCTGTAAAATTTGCTATGTGTTGTGGGTTACGTTTTTTTCTTTCCACAGTCGATATGTATATACAAATTCATTCATGTCTCGTCGTTATAATCATGAGCGTGTGATTGTGACTAAGTTGTAATAGTATTAGTGGATTGATTTTCTACAACATACATATGCCACTACCATTTTTGAGAACGCGGCTGTTATGTAAATTGAAAAGCATATAGTTTTTCAAAAATGGATGATAATAATGATGGATTCCTATATTAATATAAAATAATAATGTGGTAGAATATTGAGAAAATATTCGCCAGCCCTATCCTTGGAACCGTGTTACACAGAACCGTGTACACATGTTTTGCCGCGTCGAAGACGACTTGGTCGTGGGCGAAGTGACAACGGTTAGTTCTCACAATACCATAAATTATGAAGTTTTCACTTTTTGATAACTTTTACTTTTTGCGTGCGAAACCAAAAAATTGTGAAAGAGTTTTATTATTACAGAGTTGAAAATGTGTAAAGTTTTTGCAGGGAAAAAATTAAGCCGGCCCCGAGTAAAGGAGGGATTTGAATTTGATAACGTTCGGTCGCATTGCGAAATTGTTAGGAATGAATTTACTAGCGAGCTTGCGTCGGCAGCGTCGCGGTGTTAAGACGTCTCATCGCTTCGTATCGAGGGAGTTTAGATTGCTTTCATATAATTTAATGACTATTATGAATGGTAGTTTAAATTGTTTTTGCGAAAACTTTTTGATCGACTTACGAGAACACGACGATCACGATTAAGCGATTAACAATATATTCAAAGATGTTTTAAAGTTACGCGACGACTATCAAAAAATATCATAACGCAAGCAGTTATAGTAAATTTGATTGTTATGCTAGCATTAAGACAACAATTCATATAAATTTTGTATGAAAAAGTCATATAACTTTTCAATGAACAAAACTCTCTTATTTGCAGGATTTCTTTAAAAAAGGGTATGCATCTGAACGATTCTTACGATAGGAATGTGCATAGTACTATTAAATACACAAAAAAATAAAATGACTGAAAATAGTATATAAAACCTTTCGTTGCGACGCATATGTAACAATGCCAGACTGTATAAAAATCTCAATATTACCACGTGGAAACAGGGTTAAATTTCGATGTTTGGACTATATCCATAAATGTGGTTTTTAATAATATTCTCATATTAAGTGGAATAACAATCTACCATTATTGTTATTGTGGGATAATTTGTTTGCTTAATAAATCAAAATCTGATTAAAAGTTACCAACAATTGCACGATAGTAATTTTATTGAAATGTTTATTGTTTTTTGTACGATAGATATGGAATTTTTGATACTGAATAAATAACTGTACATGTTATAATATATTACTTTGAAAAAAAAAATTTTTACTTTAAATGTTATGCTTTATTTTAAGTTTGCTGAATATCGGCTTGTTTTACGATACAAAACTTGTTGCGAAAAATATCTAGCGGGGGTGACTCAAGAGCAGTCAAAAGGCCTCTGACTGGTACGTGAGATAACGAATAAGGAAATCAAAAAAAGCACCAGGCCTGCATTGAAATTGTTTATTCAGGTCTCGAATATGGGGAGGGAGGTCATACGGTGAAAGGAGAACATAATATTTATGTATAATCTGCTACATATTGTTGAAAAGATACGACATAACTGTCGCATTGCTACATGACTTTTGTTACTGCGCAAATTTTCGAAAATATGTGACAAATATGTATTATACATATAATGAAGACGTCCTTCCCTTATTTTTTTTTACGAGTTGCTCAAAAGTAAACGAAGGTTTTTAAAAAAAATAAAGAATTTAAGAAAAAGGGCGTTTGGTAAATAATTCTTGTTGAAATCAATTTTCTGTCCTTGTCACTAAAACGGACATTTTGATTAAATTTATTACAGAATAATTTTGGGTAATATTGCAAACAATAAAATTCTCGATGAAAATAAGAGCAGACGTATAAAATATACGAGTTATATAACTGCCATAAAAGTTGAACACGCATGTTTATTCAAAAGAATTCCACAGAATGAATAAATAATACAATACACTATTCTTCTACGCCGAAGTTTCGCACGAAAGTGGTGTTTATGTGATTATGCAAACAAAAAATTTACATATGATAAATACAGTCCCTCCTTAAAAACAGAAAAAACGACCTTAAAATCAGCGTGAAATAACAGGGCGGTCAAAGGGCGAAAGAATATTATGTACTCGTGATATCGAATTTCGGTTCGTGGGATTAAGAATGAAAAGAATAGTTTCGATTTCAAAAGGGAATGTAAATAATGAAAAGCGATACTGATATGACAGTCACGTA
This sequence comes from Himalopsyche anomala, assembly GCA_031772345.1. Classification (NCBI taxonomy): domain Eukaryota; kingdom Metazoa; phylum Arthropoda; class Insecta; order Trichoptera; family Rhyacophilidae; genus Himalopsyche; species Himalopsyche anomala. The sequence goes on along the minus strand of CM062821.1, from coordinate 11,586,292 downwards.
GTCGATGTAAGAGGGCGCCGACCCCGTTTTTTATGTTACACAGGGGTGTTTTTTTCTCTTAGGCTGAAGATTTAAATGTAAGTTTTTCGATCATGTCAAAATTACACTAAATATTGCATTGTTTAATAAAAATAGACTAAATCTATCGAACGGTAAATTCACATAAGCGGAACGGATACTTTTAACATGTTACGATGAATCCATTGAATGCGTTGAAGCAATGCAAATGGTAAATACAACTTCAAATGCCATGTAGGTACAGCAGCCAAGTAGGTTTAAGTCTTAGTCGATCGCGTGGGCAAGAGATTGAATTCCTTGAAGACATAGCAGACTGAAATGTTTTCATCTCTTTCAATCCAATCTATCTGACCTTAAAATCGGGGTGGGATATAAAGCAAGATACTTCTAACCAGTTCACGACTGACAGAGGATGAAATTCAGGTATTTCCTTGTTTGACGCCAGGCAGTGAAACTTTTCCATATAATTTGACAAATTATATGATATTTGATCATATTTACCGTTTTTATGTAGTCTATCGTGTTGTCCCCAAGCAGAGCTTAAAATGGCCCGTTTTCTGAAGGACGGCAACCTATTTAACAATTCAAAATCACGATAAATCAAAAAACTACATTATAACCAAGATTCAGAAGTATTTGATGAGTATTCCCTTTATTATAACTACATTACACCCCAAAAAGTGCACTAGAACACTTGGAATCTTTCGTTATTTTCATTAATAAATAATAAAAAAATATGAAGAAGTATTTGTTTTCTTGAATAGTGTGTATTCAAAAAAGCACACTATCAAAAATAAGTCGATTTCCCGTTTTGAGGAAAATGAATGGTCACGTTGCGATAATTACAGCGCAACTATCGCCTTGAATTAAATGTTTGAGAACTTTTAGGGTGTTCACTGTCAATACTTGGTGGAAAGGCATTATATTAATAAAAACACAATAATCCTTTGTACTTCATTCCACTTTATTTAATATGTCAGGACCGGTTTCGCTCATTACGAGCATCGTCAACTGATAAGAAATATAATTTAACAGTGCTATTTATACAAAAATATAACTGTTCATTATAACTGTTCATTTTTGTATAAATAGCACTGTTAAATTATATTTCTTATCAGTTGACGATGCTCGTAATGAGCGAAACCGGTCCTGACATATTAAATAAAGTGGAATGAAGTACAAAGGATTATTGTGTTTTTATTAAATGTTTGAGAACACATAAAAAGGGGCAGTTATTAATTTTATTTTTTAATTTTGGTTGATTAACACCCCATCTGGACATGGAGGTGCGCCTACGACCGTTGCATTTTTCACCGCCTGGCGTCAAACAAGGAAGTACCGAAATTAATCACTAAAACTATGCTGTGGGTTGGAGGAGCGAGCAGGATTAAAAAAATATTTTTATAATAATTTGGAATCGGAAGAAAATTGACATTTTTTAAGATAAAGGCTGTCGATATATGCCCCGAGATATATTTCTTTTACTTTTAGAATTTCTGGCTTATTCAATAAATAAGTTTATAATTTATTTTTCACGCCAGTAAATTTTTTGACTACTTAAAAATGCAACAAAAATCTCCCCGTTGAGGTCAACGGGCTTACAGGTATGTAGTGAATATAATATTACAACAACGAGGATATTTCGATATAGGATCAATCAAATCATATAATCACATACATTTGTACCAGGGTTTAAGATCACATGATTAATTTACAATTAACCCATTACAAAAAACACCCAAAAACAATGAATTTATGCGTCATTGATATAAAAGTATTAGTCCTATAACGCAGTCAGTTGATGGTGAAAGAATGCGCCAGTGGTCACCGTGTTTTTTCCATTTTAAATTCTTCGGCTTCAGACATAGCAGCATGTCGTTTCTGGCAGGCAATCTTGGCACGTCTCTCTGTGGCCTGTCTGCCTTCACCACCCGGTCAAATTAAATTTCTCGGTAGGCCGGAATGTATAATGATACTGTGTTCGATTTGCGGGTCGGGGGATCGATACCAAACGCATACACGACACGTTACATGTTTATGTGCATCGTTTAAGAAGATAAAATGATTGAAACCACAAACAACTCTAAGACGAAACATAATTATTACCTGAACTCATTTTACCCCGTTTGAAGCACAAGATGTTTTGCAGTATTAATACAAAATTAATGTAGCCGTGTAAAACAGTTTGAATGTACATATACTGTAGTGTGGTATCTGAAAGAAATTAGTTAGATTTTTCTGTTTGATGTTTAAATAGTATTTTTTTTCAAAATATGCTTTGTTTTCTGTTCCCTGAGATGAGTCGCGACGAGATGGGAAGTGAAGTCACGCATGGAAAGAATGTTTTCCTAAACGATACTGGGTTGAGTGTGTCGGCTTACATAATAATTAATATGTATGCAATTACATATTATTAAAACCAATATCACATGTTGCAGAATGCACTTAAAATAATTACTTATATTACAATTTTAACTGTTTTTCTATACTTGCTTACTGCAATATAAATAATTTAAATCGGTAAACTGTAATAAAAAAAAAAACGTAAAAAATAATTCGCCATTACTTAGATCAATTTAATAAAATTCCGAGGAGCTTACCTACCGAAAATTCTGTTCTTGTCATTCAACGGTATTGAGTATAAACACCGAGTACCGGATTTTTTAAGTGATACTATATATTTTACTCGGGGATGTTTAGGAGCATGCGAGGATTCCGGCACAAGCGGACAAAAGCTATCACAGAATTTATTAATATAATATCTAAAATGTCAACGAAACAACTTTGCTTACCTGGCACAGCAACAAGCCTGTGAACCTTAGTTTTACGGCTATTATTATATTATATAAATACACACAGCTTTAATATAACACTGTCAATTATGCGCCCTTTGGCTGTATTATTATATCAAGATATATTTTTCAATATACGAAATGAAATATGTTTTCTTTTCTTTATGTATGTCAAATGGAGTATGCTCATTTCTTATGGCTCACCTTTGATACTGCATGTTATTGTAACCGGGAAGATTTTAAGGATTTCCACTTCGGTAACTATCAGGTGTAGCAAACTAGTTGCTTGATCCACGACTTCATATTATACGCAATAGCCCATTGTTATACGCTGAGGTTACAACTTACATTCCCCAGCACGTGAAGCCGTTACACGCCATCTACGCCAGTGTGGGGGATGATGTTATTATAACAGAGAGAAACTTTATTACTGGGATTATAGTAATTAAGTCTATAATGTTTTGTCTTACAAAGTTATTGTATGAAGATACAACCGCGTTTAAGAGCACAAATATATGTGACATTATACAAATTTCGAAAATTAAAAAAAAAAGCCAGAGAGTTGGAGCGCGGCTCGGAACCGGATAACAATGCCGTGGAGCAATACGGTTTTATACATGGAGCACCGAAAATCTGTAGTGCTCCGTTGCTTCTTCCTTCACTTTTTTGATCCTTTAAGAAACGGGTCACCAAGCATCAGATAATTGGAGGACTGTGGGCCGTAGTTTCAGTTTAGGGGGTAGAGTCGCATCCGGTGTGCACACTACTCAAACAAGTGTCGAGAAGTTATTTTAAGGACTACAATTAATTTTAAGTGAGAAGAGTCATATAATTAAAAATGAGTTGTTTTCGGCAATTTGTTTCGATTATTAATAATGCAAATGACGAATCAATATCCATATTTAAAAAAAAAAACACTATATAATTACTATTTTACCGCTGAGAGTCCGCTCCAATCCTCCGAAAAATCTAAACTAAAACCAAATAAAGATACAAAAAAAATACTCGAGCTAGCGACATTTCGACCGTGAACTTTTATATTGGGTTGATATAATACTGACAAAGTAACATACTTGCAGTTTTTTTAGATACCACGTCCAAAGTAAACGTTCGGTAATGACGGGCGGGTTCCACTGTGCTACGTATCAAGCAAATTAGTATGCGGCAAGCGCTGCTTCTACACTTTACTGCAACTCTCTTGCCAAAAATATTGCACACTCCCTGAAGGAAAACGACCGCTAGTTAAAAGCATTAGAAACGTGTCGAATACATCTCGTGGATCACACTGCCTAGGGACTTGCTTATAAATTTTGCAGAAAATAAACCGAGATTTTTAAATAAAATGATAATTGATACATAATCGCGTACACATCACCAACAGAACAGTCTTTGTTGCAGTTTTTTGTAGCAGGTCCAGCCGCTCAAGAATATTGCAATAATAGACGAGGACCTCACCCAGGGCATCCTTATATATCCACTGTTAAGTGAATTTTTGTGATAACTAAAGAAATTTTAACATTAAAACAATATAAACCGACAGCTTGTGTTCTCTCTCGGGTTATGAAGATAACGAAAGGCGAATCTCAAGTCGCTGAGCAAAAATCACTACAAAAAGACTTCAATCGAAGTTACCATTAAATACAATTTTTTCATTGATTAAATTGGTATTGTAAAAAATTTAAAAAATAATGTAATCAATTCTACACGAATTATTAAATATTTGTTACGCGATGAATCAATATGATTAAATCAACGAATCATCTTAGTAATCAACATCAAGGCAGTGTTTCAAATATCAGTTAGTAATAAATTATTCATACGATGTAATCAATCATAGTGAAACATAAAAGAGAGGGCAAGCACAGAGGACGCCGAAATGACAAATATTCTAAATGTCAATGAAAGGTAATATAAAAGAACCCTTGAGGAAATTATGTAGAGGTCGTAAATAAATACTATGATTAAGAAAAAGTATGTCTAGATTCATAGCTTACTATGTTATGTAATATCTTGGGGGACAGACGCATCCTTGTGAGAACATTCAACAGTAAGTCAGTTCAACCCTCGAAAATGTGTGGGACTAGGTCAGTGCGGTATAATCAATGCATATAAAATTGTTTATATTAAATTAATGAAAAACTCCACCAAAAATCCGAATTAATTGAGTTTCTTGTAATACTTACGTGAATATTATACGGTCGAAGCTACTTCCACTGTTAAAGGTTAAGTAAGCAACTTATGAGATAGTGTAGCAGGGTTGCACCCCGACACGTTAAAAGGAGGGCAAGGAGCAGGGATGCCAGGGGTCCCTATTTGAGCGGGACTGTCCCGAGTTCAATCGACAAATCCCGAGTCCCGCATTGCAAGTCCCTTTAAAATTACGACTTAAGAAAATGTGTAAATGTATAAAATTCTTCGAAATAGTGAATGTCCCGATCTGTGATTTTGGAAACCTGGCAACTCTGGCAAGGAGCGAAGCGCGTTATCGCGGCGTATGAGATTTTCATTTTTAAAATGCTACTACCTATTTGTCGTTAATTTAGAATAGTTCTTTCTCCTTTAAATCTAAGCAAACGGAAGCTCACGAGAAAAAATAATGAAAACATCCTAATTTAGACATGACATAGTGTTAATTTAAGTATTTAAATGTAATTTCTCAATTAGCATTAAAATCGTCTATCTACCTAAAATATTAATGTGTATTTGGAAAAAAAAACTACAAAACTAATATCGACAATATATTTCGCAATACGACATACCCAACTCACAGAGAATATAAGTGGACAACAAACGAATTATGCGGGTAGAAAGTGATTATCTTGGATAATATGCAACCCTCCAACATGATAAGATGTTGTCTTGTTTACAAACTAGGCAGAATATAAAGTGGTACTACTTCGGTACATCTTGGACAAACCTTCGATAGGAGCGGGACCACAAAGAAGATTAGATTGAACATTATCCAAATATAATTATAGATTTATAAATTTAGGATACGTTGTTTCGTTGATATCTAAAATATTATATGCACGTATATATCAAAATTGACATATTCGATAACAAACGATAAAAAAACGCTGCCAACAAAAACATGTTTAGGTGGCTTACGCCACTTCGAACGCTAGTAGTGTAATTGACGAAATCGAAAAAAACAATTTCAGTATCCAGTGGAAACGGATATCTCATGATTATTGAAAGCAATAAAAAAGGATAATGTGACTATTACTGTCAAAAATGATACTAAAAAAGACAGGCAGACAGGTCGAGTGTAATTTATGAATATATTGCCTGTCCGTATTTGAATAATAAAAAAAAAATACGAAGAAAAATTGTAAACCATTTGTAATAAAATATTCCTAACTAATAACTTCGGTGAATAATTTTTAATCGACATTTAATGGCATAAATTTTTAGTTATAAGTTTATTATTTTTCATATACCAACTCCTTCTTTTATGATATAAAACCAACAGGGAAAAGTTACTCAAAATGTTCAAAAAGCAGACAGGCGTGTGATGTTGTTTAAAGGTCATAAGGCTTTCGCGAAGCTCGCTGTCGAGTAAGCTTTCAGTTCCCGCCTCTTCGTAACGTCTCTCATTGGCAAGTTCATTAGAAAGCCACCTAAGCCGGACTATCATAGAAGCCTTCGACTTATGTGGGTACACATTCCTTTGTAATGAGAAGAATTATTATATAAGAAAAAATACGTCTTTATTGATTGCTTATCAGTTACCTTGTTATACATTCGATATAACTTTTACATGTATAAAAGAATCACGAAAATTAAAAAAAATATACGTGTGAATTTCAGCTTTTATTGGACATAGCTAAAAGTTGTCAAACGGAGAATTGTTAAAAAAATAAAAAGTTAATCTTAAAAATAATGTATTAGCTATTTTTAATGTTTAATAAACTTTTCAAAAAAATCACTGCTTAAGCACGCCACTGGCACCCTGTTATTTATTTTTTTCAGAGAAATGTTATTGGAATATAATAATAAGGAATGCTCGACTCAACTGGGATGTTTTGACAATCCTATTAAGCTAGATTTTATCGATGTCTTGAATATCTGTAAATAAGTCAATTAATAATATGTCTTAATTATAAACGACGCTGTAGACCGCTTCACCCACCCTTAATGCAAACGATAAGATATCATATGAAGATTTATGATAAAATCAATGGGAAACGTCAAATAATTCGATGTAACACACGCATTAATGCAAATGTGAACATTTCGAAATAATATATGTGATATTAAATCTCCGCCCTCAATAGCACGAATATGGAAAGCAGTTTACAAAAAAATAAACCGCAAGAGTGAATAAATTAAAAAGGATCGATTTATGTGACACTTATACCACTCACGAAGTGTTATCGCCGTTTTATTTTGCGATAAACTTTTAATGGGACAATTTCACTGTTTTCTAGGGACGGGAGATGTATAATTTTCCAGGCAGGCTAATTCATATTTATGCAGTGTAATAGCGAAAACAACTGAGCGTCAGAGTAACAGTAACGACGAATTAACTAACTAACTTTGTAAACTCGTTAAAATGTGTGTGTGGAAAAATCGTACGAACAGTTTCCTAAATGGCTCAGTGAGATTAGCTGAAAATCTAATTATATTACGGTCGTTATGAATAAACAAGCAAAATGGCGTTGAAATTAGATTAACAGAATAAATGAAAGTTTCTTAATCTAAGTTTAGTTTTTTTTTCCGAAACTTCCATAATGGGATTGGATTACGTATGTAATTACGAGGAGCAGAATAAACAATGTATGAGGGAAAAACGCAGTGCAATGTACCTGAAAAATAGATATTTTTTAATATGCGACGAACAATGATAAATACATTTATGTTATAACCACAGAGAGAAAACTGTATTTGAATATTATATTATTTACGAGAATAAAAACATGTTTTTTTTTTGTAAAATGCGACATCAAGCCGACAAGAATATTTAATATACTAAGGACCAAAATCTGTAACATATTAGATTTATGGTAAACTAATATATTCAAAGTGCATATTTAACGAAAAATAAACCACTGTGCGCCATATTTTTTAATCAAGCTAATAATTTCCCCAAAATAAACAATCGGTGACCTATGGGGGAATGGAGCGAAAAAGCCTGAGACCCTGGTCTAAAGTCTTCTGCTTTCTTCATTTACTTATACTATTTTCACCTTTAGGGTAATTCGGGGTGAAATTGAAAGCGCTAATTCAATGTACGCCGTAGCACATCATAATTTAATAACCCATTTACAACGCAGGTTTTGTTCTATCGTTGATGAGGGGGTATGTGAAAATTTATCTTATTTTATGAGGTCTACGAGCGCGTCAGACGCAGCGAAGGGTCTAAGGCCCACATCCGCTAAGAGGGGTGAGATTTAATTGCCAAATTAAACAATGAGCCAGGAGAGGGCGTGCGTGTAGCGGGTGCGGGTGCGGGAGGCCACTTTGTTTCGCTGATCGTAAGTGATTTTACGTGTTGTCAACAATAGTGGCAAAAACGGCATGCATGGGCTAATTAAAATGAAATTGTAATGCCTTTAAATAATTCAATTTGTCTCAAATTATCTGAGTTATTAATCATTCAGTAGAGAGTAATTTGATAGGAGAGGATTAACGTTTTGCCTAGGAAGTTTGTATTTTGCACACGGTCGAAAAAATATTTGCAGAAAATGAATTATTTTATCGATCGCTTCGTTCCACATTTAAAAAGATGTTATACATTAAAATGAGTAAAAAAACATTCAATGAAATAATAAACATCAAATGTACCCACACGTAATTACTATGACAAATGTTACAGAATCAGAATGGATTAAGCACCCGAAAATATTTATAGAAACTGAGTAATGTAAAAAAAATGTAGTAAAATTATTTCCGAATGTCAAATATAATGATCGCCGACAGTTAAAAGAATTTCTTCATACGTAGATTATTTTATTGTTATTATATAAACGAGAACGCAAACCGGTTTTCGCGCCAGAATGTGACCCCGGGCAACCTGAAAGACCTTGAGTTGACCCTTGAGAAACATTTAGCGGATCCAATTATTCAACCAGCACCTCAAGATGCGTTAATCCCCTTGTTTGTAATGGGTTCATGCTAATACTGTTGGACGAGATACAGATAGAGTGGCTCCTGCGAATAGCCTCTTGTAAAATCTACGCACCCGTTCGAAGACTGGGTGGGATGGTAAGAAGCGTTCATCTTGATTGTAGATTAGTTGGGATAAATTCGGGAAACTTTGTAAGTCACTCGCTGGCAGACATCAGCGATGTAAATTTTTGCCGAACCGTGTACAAACAGGAAAAACTGATTACAGAAACCACTTGTAAAATTACAATAAGTATATATATATATATATGCAGGGCGTTCCGGTAACTTTTCTTCGGTAGTTATTATTAATGTTTCAAATCAATATTAGCAAAAAAATATTTTTACTGTTGGAAACAATTTGTCCCTATCTAAGGTTTTTTTTAAATGTAATGTACGGTAACACACTCATTAATTAATGTCATAATACAAACCAATACCAGGTCCATATACATACTCTGTGACCAGAGCCAGAGTTCTAGTATTTGATACATTGTTTTTTAAAAAGAGAGGTCCAGCATCTGAGTAAAGAGCAGTTATCGTGAATTTTTTTTTGATTTAATACTTTAATTCAGCTCCGGCAACTTTAAAAAAAAAAAAACACTGGATGTATGTATTTGTCCGTGACAAAAAGGGCTTATGAGATATTGCACGATGTAAGATGGATAGGAATCTTAAAACTACATATAAAATTTTATAGTAAATTTGATATTTCAACGTATTTTACATTTATTATGAAGAATATTAATACAGTAACAAGATAATATGAAAGATAAGCATTACAAATAGAAAAAAGTATAACGAAAGAAGCATACACAAATCACAAAAGAATAATAAAGTCGAATATTATTGTAAACATATTTCAAATTTGTTAAAAAAAACTGCATGCTGCCTGGTATATGTATGTAGAAATGCTTACGTTATATTAAAAAAAAACATGCGAGATTTGATAAAAACCAGTTTAGCAAGATAATTAATATTGTAAACCACGATGTTGCGCGTAAAAAGTGAGCCAGATCAATATTGGATTCTGTTCGTCTAATGCAGTGCTTCCCATATTGGGGGCCGCGGAATTTCTCCGGGGGCCGTGGAATGAAACAGGTTGGGAGAAACTGGTCTGGTGAACACTGTCAGTCCTGATAAAAGTGTAAAAATCCAACATTATTTTCGTATTAAGATAACAAGCACGCATTATTTTATTTTCATTAATTAGCCAAATATTAGTATGTAATAGTAATTCCAGCGTTGAATTGATTTATCCACTAGTATCAAATGTAATAGTGTACAAGGGTTAATAGTCTTGCAAGGCATTCATTAAGCATTTTACTGTAGTTTTTACAAAACGATGAAAGTTATAAATGTAAATCATTAGTGTCACAATAGAGAAGCCGCAATAGACCATAGTAAAAAAATAATTGAAGTTGTGATCGATTTCACTTTTAGTGCTGTAACTATTCGACATCGCCGGAATACCAGAACGAACAATAATAATTCACTTACCGGTGAACGTTCAGTGGATTGTATCACTTGTACGATATTTATCATAAAATATTAAGATTGATTTGATTGAGGTATTATGCCTATATGTATCGGTAAGCTTTTTTTTTAATTCACAACATAAGCTAAGTGTTAACTTTACACCATGTTGTATAAGTATAAACACGTATAACCACACAAGCAGTAGGATATTGATTAATTACCGATGTTACAAAAAAACGCTTCGAAACTACTGTTAAAGTATAATATTATTACATCGAGCAATGTATAGATATATTTTTATAAGCTTACTACATAATATTTTATACTGGTACGTTACAGATTTAATTATTTTTAGATAATAATGTATTTTTAATTATTCTTTTAGATTTAAAAAAAACACGATAAAAGTAATTTAACCCTTGAAATTAATTAAGATATCCATTGTCTGTAGTGTGAAATGTGATCGCTTTTATATCAAACATAATGTAATTTTCTATTAACGATGATACGAAACGAAAATCAGGCGTCTACGCGACCTTAATTAAAATAAAAAAAAACTTACTTAAATTTCACTACCATGAAAATAGCTTTTTACATAAGATATTAACTATTTTTCAGGTGCGTTTCGTGACTGAAAACAATTTTTTGATGACATAAGTGTGATTCAATGCGCTGGAAAATAAAAAAATATATTCCATCTAAAATACAGTATAATGTGCGTTTTAAAACGAGCGAGTCTTGCGTGTGTCGATTTACGGAAGTAAATATAAATAATCAAATACACACACTGTCAATAAGCAAAGTAAGTTTTAATTGGAATGGATTGTCAATGAATAAATACATTAGTTAGGTAACAAGGCAATGCCAAGGCGAGGAGTTAGTAGTGACTGTCACTCGCCATTAGAATGTCCTCTACTTTTCTCATAAAGACAAAAGCCTTCAAGCAGTAGCACTCGATATGGTCAAAACGAGTGTTATAAGTCTATACTTATATTGTGATAAATAACGCAAGACTGCAGGGAGAAAAAAACCTTTTTTGATAAGCGAAAACGGTACTGATCGTTAATAAACAGTGAGGAATCAGAAAAAAGGGTGCTTTATTTTTTTAATATAATAATGTCTTTCCACCAACAATTGACTGTAGGTCTAATAAAAGCATTTATAAGTGGTGTTTTTTTATTATTAAGAAAAACGCTTTTTAAGAAAACGAGACATAATACCAACACTTGTAGGTAGTAATGTTGATATTCCCTCTTGACACATCCGATCCCAAAAACGGGGCGTAGCGAGATCGATGAACTAACAACAAGTTATTTTAATAAAAATAATAAAAGATTTTTAGTACATTTTCCACATACAATTTATTTGATCAGGACCGGTTTCGTTCATCGCGAGCATTATCAACTGATAAGAAAAATATATAAACAGTGCTATTTATACAAATTAAATTGAAATAAAAGGTGTAAGCAACTACTAACAATGAAAAGTTTTGTAAGAAAGTAGTTACTTACATCTTTTATTTCAATTTAATTTGTATAAATAGCACTGTTTATATATTCTTCTTATCAGTTGATAATGCTCGCGATGCGCGAAACCGGTCCTGATCAAATAAATTTTATGTGGAAAAAGTAGTATTTTTTTTTATCATAATGTCATCCACCAAGTATTGACAGTGAACACCTTAAAAGTGAACAAGTTATTTCATGGTATTTTCTTCAAAAAGGAGGTTGAGCGATTGTACAACAAACAACATGATTGAAAAACAGATTTTTTATTTTAATTACGAATAATCCATTTTAGCAATCAAACTCTAGTTCACTTTCGTTTAGGTTCGTCAACCGTAGCACTACCGATCGGATTTCGTTCGATTTGATAGAGTAAAATGCGCTAAGAAAATTAATGAAGCTGCGAATGAACCACAGTTGTACAGGCGGATGGGATTCGCAAGCAGTGACAGAGCTGCAGTCAGGCAACAGCGTCACGGTTCGCTTGTTGCAGCGGCATGTAATGTCAAGGATTTCAAAAGCGTTCGAGGCTTTGTTGGCATGATAATTTTCCCGCGACGGGTGATCGGACGTTTTATTGAAGCTGTCGTCGATGACGTTTTGCCAATAGTCTATGACCCAAGTAACTTAACCAGTTAGCAAATAGAAAATCAATTATAATAAAACAACATGCCTTATTTGGAAAGTAGCATACATTTACAGAGCAGATTAATTCTATATCATTTTTAAATCAATATTTATTTAAGCAGATAAATTCTATATAATCTATATATTAGTCACATAAATCTATTTTTCCTATAGATTTAGGTGACTAATAATATTGTGATAAGTGTCAAATGTAAATTGTATTCGTCATATGTATTTATTTTTTAATTGTACTATATTTATAAGGATATTGAAATGCATTTAACATATGAGTTGCCCATTTCCAAAATTCACTTTGTCCATTTAATTTTTTTTGGACAGACGTGTGTACGTAAAAACGTGTACACTTGTGTGAGAACACTTGAGATTAAAAAAATACCATATTTTCGCGAGTCAAATTGAAATAGATAATTTATTCTTCAATTTGATTTAAGAAAATATGGTTTTTATTTCAAGAGGTTCCCTTCATGTTCAGTAAATTATTATGTTTAAAAATTATAATGGACAAGGTGACTTTTGGAAATGGGCGACTCGTATGTTATACGGGTCCATTAGAAGTGAAGTGAGCCGAGTGGTATTTTAGAAAGAAAAAGTTAAACGCGTTGTAATATCTACACGTCTTAAAGTATCGTAAAAGTGAAATAACCTCAGTTAATACAAATACTTACTTACGTACTTAAGCAAACATTTGCGAAAGTAGTTGTCTGAGGATGCCTCTGAAAGAGACGAAACACGTGTTACATTTTGTAACACAATACGTGGAATAATCAAAGTTATTTTTATTTTATATACAGTTAATACACATTGTTAAAGTGTTATATCCGTAAAATGAATATATGAAATCCATCAAAACACAAAATAAAGACGTGATTGTCTAAGAAAAAATGTTTTACCATTAGATTAGATGATTTCAAATATTGTCAATGCGTGCTAGTTGGACGGCGTACAACTTTCCAATCATACGACGTAGCAAAAAGTATAATAAAATCAATTTACGCGTACTGTACAATCAGAGTCTACTATCATTACCAACACGTTAATGAACTGCGTCACTGTGATTTAAAAACCGGTTGGATAAATCATAATATCAGACACAATTACTTTTAATTATGCATAAATACGAGCCTACAGACTTGATGACGTGATCTCATAAAGGTTTAATGGCTTTATATAGCTGAACAGCATCAAAATGACACATCCGAAGGGTCAACTGTTGGCTTGGCGTCTCTGCGTCTAACTTTCGCCCACGTCCATTTTCGCATTCAGTGCACACAGATAAGAAGAATCTTCTAACATAGCAATATAATAATTTGCTTGCAATATCAATGTATTCAATAAACACGAATTAAATTAAGCATATTATAAGGTTGGGAGAAAGCACTATTGCAAATGAAAAGAATTGCAGTTAATACATATGCCTGTCTGCCGGTCACAATAATTCCTCCCAAACGGTGAACAGTAACGACGTGGAATTGGCACTTGCCAACTTATAACATTAGGTTACATTTTGTGGACTATATTTTACGGGTGAAAGGGGGTTTTAGATGAGGTAGGTTTACGGTAATATTTTCATCTTTTAGCTTCCAACTGTCAACATTATGTAGCATGTAAATATTAGTATATTAATAAAAAAAACATACTCGTACCCTAAGTGGAGAATAATGTAATATTTAACGATTTAGGATAGTCAGTTTATGTTCATCCGGGCACTTAATTGAATGCATGGAGATGTAGAAAGGCGAAACCCGTGTCGTTTGTGACAAAACGTGAGGAAATGTTAAAAATTTGAACGAATTAAATTTAATATTGAAATTCTATCCATTCCAAAAAGCACCTTCAGTCGAAATCTTAAATTATAAAAATGGATAGTCAAGTAATCCAATTCTCATATTTTTTCTCACTCGCGAGTCTGAAACGAATATTTATTACTACGTATATTATATTACTAATTATTCTTTTTTTTTACAAAGATAGCTTGCTGCCAACGTTTGCTTATCATTGAAAACGGGCGAGTTATTGAACTTTATTTCTTGCGTCGATTTTATCGATGATAAATATTTTTTTGTTGTTTAAGAACTTTTCATTGTGCTGATAAACGATGAGAAAATCAATGTGTTATATGATATTATATTTGACGGTAAGCTTCCATTCTTTCTGCACTGCCTAGGTATTGTGGTTGTTTGTTCGATCGATATTCATGGCATACAAGGACAAAACTAGAGTGGATATAAAATTTTCTGCAAGCAACAATAACTTTGGTAGTGTCTTCGAAAGCGGAATAAAATGTCTGGCCGATAAATCTGGATCATAAAGAATGATACGAGGTACAGCGTGTGAGAATATCCAAGAGTTTAATGTACAGTTTACTCTTGATTTATTACGAGACGTGAGTAATCTACAGACAATGTGTTTTATCTTTAAACCTATTGCGATACGAAAAAGGAAGCACTTTGTGCTAAAATAATAAACATTTTTTTGTAATCTATTGTGAGAAAAATATAATAACCACAATACTCGAGAAACAATTAAAAATTACCGTTGTAAATACCACATAATATAATATACAATCTCCAATCTGAAAAAAAACGTCCAACTAAAGATGTGTTTTGATTGAGTTATTCATACTTGTTCATTTTATTTCAGCTCTATTTTTTTGCTAAACACGCAATAATAAATATTTTGCACTAGAATTTTTTTTTAACAATAGTATCACTAAAGTCATATGGCATGAGTTGAAAATATTGTGTGATATTGAGATATAGTAATCGTCGAAAAAATAAAAATACTTATTTAGATTCATCTTAGAAATGATTCGTTGAAAAGTTGTAAGAAAAAATTTAATCCTGATAAATTATAGCACGTAAATGGCAAATAATATGAAAAAAGAAGATTATAATTTATACAACCTTGAAATTGTTAGATACAATATTAATAGTGTAGTTTTTTCGCATCACTCAAAAACTGTTGATCTATAGAAACTGGTAGACAACTGAATATTTTTTAAAGAAATGAATATCACGGGTTACGTTGTATTTATTTACAGATTTTAAATTTATACATTCAAACTTATGATCCATGAATAAAAGTAGCAGGTAACACGTTGGTAAATAACACCTGAAATAGTCAGTAAAAAAATACATCATAGCTTAGAAAAATAGGGATAAACGAAATGCTTGGATATATATGCACAATGGGAAGAATATATTTTGCTCAATTTGCTTAAAACACCGAATCTTTAAAATGTGTAGCTTTGATTCAAAATGTTATATGTTTTTTGGGTAAAAATATAATATTTTTTTAAAGTAGCACTAGAATGGGGTTTAATCACCAATTGTTGTAAATACCCACGGGTAAAATAACAATACTGTATATAACACTATACAAATGTCGAATATAATAAAACAAATTTTCCTTATGTAAGGTTTGTGTAGAATAACGCCATATATTAATTTCATACATAGAAAACCAATATTGTAATAATATATAAGTATTATGGATTGAATGGTTGGAGTTCTGTAGAAAAAAAGTAAGTCTTGCGGGACGCTTACCTGGCATAAAGCATTGATATAATGGAGGGTTTAGCGATGCCCAAGAGATGTGGGACGTTTGGTGAAAATTACAGAAAAAGCTGGCCAGGTTCTTTTGCTCAAATCACAATGCGGCGATGAAAGTTAGGTCTTATCGTTGAGCCTCTAAATCACGTACGTTTATCAGGAAAATCTCTACATTTTACGACCGACACAACGGTTTTCCTTTGTGCGTACGGTGAAAATAATAAAAAAAATACCAAGTTACAGAGCTCGCAGTAGAATTTGAAAACATGTATAAAATCCTATTATCAGTTATCTACAACATTTCTTACGTTTTAATAAGCATAGTATCGAGATTTAATATAATGATAGTATAATTTCAAATTATTTCAAAGATAATGATTATGGGACATTGAGAATTATACAATAAACCGTACATGTACAACCTAATTTTGTTATACCATACAAACATGATCAAACTATCCTAAGCCAACGATTAAAGGTGAGGTGTTGAAATACACCATCTTGCTCGCCCGCTTTTAGGTGTACGACACCATGCACAAAGAGACATTTATATATGTGCCTCGGCAGTATGTTCATTTTGATCACACGCCCCCAGAACAAACAACAATACAATAATTATTATTGCGAAACACAGTTAGTTGGTTGATTGTTAATACGCAAAGTCTGGTTCTGGTACAAGTAGCTGCAAATGTTTAAGTGATGATAAACATTTACTATATTCAGTGGAAAAGTTGAACGTTAAATACGCGGACAGAACTGGAAATTTTGTTAAATTTTTGAAGGATTGCTTTTGTTTTGCAATTCGAATTAAATGTGCAGCAAAATGATTCAATAGTGCAATGAAAGGTTTTCCTTTTTTTCAAGTATTATTTGTCACGTAACGGGCGATTCGAATACGAAATCAACATGAATAGATTGTTTTCGTGATTTGTCTAAGACTTTTATTTGGTAAAGAAATGTTTGGTATCCAAGTAATAAATATGAATTCAAATGTTTTAACGTAATCAACGTTTTAATAGTGTCTTAATGAGTTTGACGATGTAATTATGATCTGGAAGTCAATAACTATATATAAGGCAATAACTCATATAATGATGTATACACTGTTAATTAAAGATTCATTAAATAGTGTCGTTATTTAAAAATTACTATTTATCGATCGTAGGCAGGTACTAGTTAAGTAATGGGTTAGGTATGTCTGTTTGTTATATTTTACAGCACACTTTTTATGGTATAATTTATGTGTCAAAATATAAATCATTTTGCTTGTATGTTAATACATAGTTGTAAATCTCTGCCTACATGCATTAGCCCAGCGAGTGATAGATTAATGACAACAAAATTAGCAGCGTAGTCGAATATCACACAATGGTGGAAATTGTATACTCTGTACAAATTTAATACAACAGAATAACGAATCGAAAATGAATAAGTGCTCGTTAAAGAAATTAACAATTAAATATACGAAAAAATACGGGATGAAAAATGTTTCATAACGTATTTAAGGGGAATTAATTACTGTCAGATGTATACAATTTTACCGAATAATTAAAATGATAGATTACGAAAGAAATTGAATTAAAGCGTTGGTATTTATTTCGAGTAACTTCTTAATAACTAGAGAGGAATTATAAATGATTACTTTACTAGTCACTTTTTCAACATGACTGATGATATAAGCCACTCAAGTGTAAATCGTATTACCAGTATCGTATTTATTGATAATAGATATTTCGTCGGCCTTTGTAGTATAGCGATAGAAGCTTATCTTAGCAATCTGCACGTTCCGGGTTCGGTGAAATGTTTATCAATATAAATTGTTTCTATTTATTTATTTATTAACAATTATTTAATATGCACATTTTTATTAAGTGGATCTCGGGATAAATTGTGAAATCCCATTTGAGTTTTTATTATGAGAATATGAATTAAAAATATTTGGCGCGTAAGCATGTATCTCACTGTGATGTCGACTATGTATGTTTAAATGTGTACATATTTAACTAAACTATAAACCGAAACATCTTTTATAAGTATCAAGAGAAAAAATAGTAGAAATTAAAAAAAAAAAATGTTCCTACGTTAATTAAGCTAGGTAGTTATGTCATGAATAATTTGAGTAGTATATGAAGATTATTATATTGTGAAATAGTTAATACTTAAGGTTAATTATTTTTATTCAGTTCACAAATTAAATATAAAGCGATGCTTACCATTAGCTGGATACAACGGACGACACTATAAAAGTGCAACGCGGAAGTTGGAAGACTCCCGTTTCAGTCTCGAGAAACTTCACACTTGCTCCCACAGCAAAAATAGACTGGATCACCTAAAAGTAAACATACGTGTCTTTAAAACGTGGTTAATCGTGGAACGACAATTTTGTTTTAACCAAATAAAAATTATTTTATAATAAATTCACTACTCTCTCTATTTACATATCTCCATTACGCTGCGTAATATTTGACATTTAGTAGACATTGGAATAATAACATTTAAAAAAATCTCCGAGTAGGTCAAATAAAATTTGACCGCTTTATTAAACGACCTGCGTAGTTCGTAATAATCGTTGCAAAATCCTGATTAGCTAATGCAAGAAAAAATATTATACAACATTAATTATACACAGCGCGATATTTGGATTTAAGGTTTAAAAATTGGTTTTAAGGCCGGACTGCTCTTGTGGGTATGCGGAGAAGGACGTTGATCACGTACTATGAGACTGCCCTGAGATGAAATCAGAACGAGCAGAACTGATTGCTGTGGTCCGTCCTTACACGGACCCAATAGGCCACGCTGACTTGATTGCAACCAAAGCTAACTTTACGGCATTTGAGAAGTTTGCCAATTTATATGGGGATGGTAAAACCATGATTCTTCACTGGAGAAATTAAACTCGTCTCTATAGACGAGCTCTCAGTCAACGGATTATACACATTATACTTAGTTGAAGTGGCTGAGCTAGTCCCACTTTTATTATTATTGAAAAAAAAAATCATATACGACTGGTTCAAAATCAGTCCCATGCAGTATGCTCGGGCCACGAATGTGAGGGGTAGACTCATTTTTTTTATATCGATAGCGTTGTGGAAGGCGGCCATAAAACGTTGACTACATATACACAACAGGCGGTGGTGGGAAACCAGCTTGTTCAGTTACATTAAAAACAATTGTTGCACCCGAGGGTGGAATTTGGAAACATAAAAATGGGTACAAAAAATAATAAATTACGAAAAAATTTATAACTTTTTGTTTTTATTGATTTTTTCATAATTCCCCTAATTAGTCACTGCAATTGGTGAGTATTTTGAAGCAGGTAACTAATTTTCAATGTATGTGGTTAATTGACCTGGATTCCATTCAAATAAGTAGACAAAACGTTTGAGAACTTTTCGTTAGACTTTTTTTGTGTAGTTTTGTTTGATAATACAATGGTTGTTGTAAAAAAAAACCAGTGCGAAACTTATTTCGCTAAACGCATTCGAATATTCCTCATAGCTAATCTATAAAGCAAGTTATATAAATATTAGGATTACTATTCCGTAATGCACGTTGAAATTATAATGCCATACTACGCGAAAGGATAATTGAGTCATCGACGTGAATGGTTTTAATAAATTACGGCCGTCGAAGAGACATGACGAGTTTTTTTTAACACTTAACCCACAGAGAGCACGATAATCTCAATCGATGACTAAGAAAATAACAACTTTCCATGACGTAGTCGCAGCATTTCAAACTGTTATTGCCATAACACTGCGTAAAGACTAACGGTGGTCTCGTTGCCTCAATATCCCGCTAAATCGAAATAAGATACGAAAAAGCCAATAGGCACCGGACGCAGAAGATTCGATGTCTTTTGTTGATGGCGAAGAGGGAATAACAAAAAGTAGAACGAGGATGAATTGGTATTTATGATATGAATAGTAACATTTTCGTTTCAGTATAGGATAATTTAGGGAAAAAAAGATTTGAATATTTTTACAAAACATTTTTTTTTTTTTTTACGTTATTTTCCTGTTATATTCCGTTATAAATCCTGTGAAGAATAATAATTATAACGAACTGTAAGCCTGTTGCCCCAACGGGAGTTTTTCGCATTATAAAAATTGGAAATTTACCGACATGAACTATCAAATGCATACTTATCAAATAAATCAGAATGAATAAACTTGACTAAATCTCCAAATTGAACTTGTTTTTAGGAATATATGAGGGTATTACATACTTCCAAGCCCGGCTCATTCCAAAGTTGTTGAAACATGAAACATGAATGTAATTTAGTAAATAAAAACAATTTTTGAAAGTATTTTTAGAAATCAGTTTCAAACATGGCTTGAAAACATCCAAAATATTATTCCAAAGTAATGTAATTCTAAAAATACTTTCAAAATTTATATTTTTTTAAAAAATGAAATTCAAGTTTCATTTTTTAACCATTTGGGATAAGCCGTGTTTGCAAGTAATTCCCTCATATATGATGAAATTGATTATACGTACTTAACATTATTTCATTATACATACTGAAAATATGCTTTCGACTAAAAACACTTTAAATTTTTAAATATCACAAACATCCACGACTTCGAACGGAAAATCGATAAATCGACTGAAAAATGCTGTTCGTACTGGGATTGGAACCTGGTATGGAAACCAACGACGTTGACCACTGTGTCATGAACCAGACTAATTATTTTAAAGCATATTTTTTTTGATAAGAGTTAAAGGAATGTGCGTGTATTGAAATTCTGAATTCAATACATCAAAAAACTCAAAACAGACAACAGTTAAGATACGTGTTTGTAAAAAAATTACGACGAAATGTAATCTTCATAAGTGAAGAAATACTTTCAATCCAATAATATGTATGATAATAGCAATAGATGACACAATACTTTGGTATGTTTTTTAACATTTAAGTAATGAATATTAAATAAGTAGCTTTTACACTATGCATATCAGTACATACATATAAATTAACTGAATAAAAGTAGAACATCGCTTCTGGCTATTCACGCTATTAATAATTGATTGAAAAAAATATGAACCATAATTATCCGGTTTTAACATTAAATAATTGGCAAAGATGTATGAATGACTTGCGAGACTGAAAAATATTGCTACGCACACAAACCCTGTAGAACGCTGACGTGTGAATGACGAAGGGAAAAAACTGTATATTCTATTAGCCTATGAGTATTTTAAATATTACTTTACACGTATTTCGTACCCTTACCATACAAGAATATCAAAATAATGAACACTTTACATGCGGACCTGAATTAATTTTAATATCAAGGTTGTTTTAGTACTTGTAAAGTCATGAATATATTTCTACTTTCTAAAACTGCCCGGTTAGATTTAGTTACACCACTTTGAGTATGATATCATTTATACTAGTTTTTTTATTCATAAAAAAATAACTCCAAAGTAATAGTAGTTGCCCTACTCAAATAATTAAATTTGTGCCACTAGTATATTCATATTTTATGACGGCGTAGGCTAATGGAAATAAGATAATAAGGAATTATGGTTAATAAAAGGTTCAAACGTAGAAAGAAAGGGTAAGTAAAAATAGCACAATGATCTGTTATACTATATATAAGCGTTAGGTATGTCAAGGGTTGAAAGGTTTTATCAATAGCTTTCCTTTAAGTTTTTTTTATATATGATGAACCAAAATGTAAGCATTCATTTACACCGAAAGGAAGAAATTTCATCACGAGATGATGAGTGTTGTGTTGATAATCATAAGTGTTTTTTTTTAAATTATTCAAATGTACATGAAGTTTTTTCGTGGAATTGAAATAAGATTAAGGGTGTTTTTCTGAAGGGAAAATTTTTCAGAGGCTGTCTTGGAAGGTTATGATGTAATTACCAAGTAATGACAAGCCAATTGAAATTTAGCCTTAACAAGGGTGGATACAGCATCTCAAACTTAGCACACCGTAGTCATATAATTCATCGTACGTAAGCACTTCAACTATGCCCACGCTTTCAATATTTTAAAATTAAAAGTCGGAAATTTGGCATGGCAGATAATTTTCAATGAACCAGGTACGTTTGAATTTGTTCAAGAACATTTCGAGGAGACTTTTAAGCTTAATAATTGATGGTGCGATGCCGAGCCGTAAAGAACAGATCTTTCATAGCGCAAAAAAAAGCCAACAGCTTGATTGGTCAGAAAGTTATAGAATTAACATTTTTAATTTGCTACAAGCATTTTCCAATATAAAATACGCATGGAAAAAGCATCCTTATAATTAATAAAACAAGTTAATTACATAGTTAATTAAAGATTTTTGACATGCATACAATTAATGCTTGCTAATTAAGAAGAACAAAAAAATAAATCTCAATCATATGTATATAAAAACCGTATCTTCATTTTACAATTACATTTTTCAGTAACTCGATTCTTTGCAAAACCAAAAACGTTCTCAACCAATTTAATCGAATATGTAGCCATACGAATAAAACCTTCGTAAATATTTAATGTGGGAGTAGTAAGGATAAAAAACTGGTTGTAACTATGGACAAGATTTAATGTCGCGTAGAAATGTTGAAGTAATCCGGCGTACAAAATATTGTGTATGCGAATGAAATCAGTAAAAATTCAAACATGCTACCACATAGGGCATCCAATTCCCGGATCCCGAAATCTCGGTGAACTTTCTTGGTATTAGAACCAATTACATTTAGGTATATTTATATATTTTTTTAAAATTTTCTATTCATTTGAAATGTTTGTTTCGTGATTAGTTAAAAGTAAAAAAAAAAAAAAACATTTCAATACTTCGAAAACTCTCTTAAATTCATTTTAATTGGAGTCAATAATCGAGAAAAATTTGGATTTCACATATAAAATTGTTCGTCGGTAACTCTACTTGTTTTGTAATACCTTACCGTAGCGATCAGGTGGGGTAATAATCATGTCACGGCAAACTTAAGATCAAATATAGATTATTTCAAATTTTAATTCGAGATTTTGTGCATGGGTGCTTGCGATGTCTTCTTTTGTCTATCTGTCTTAGATACGTTTAATTTTAAACAGATAAATGAAAATGAAAAAATTCAGTTGTGAACGATGAACAATCTCAGGGTTGAAAAAAGATCCGGGATTGGATGCCCTAGTACCACAGCACAGGCAGCGGCACAGTGGTTGGTTTACGTTTTGATTTTTTAATAACGCAGAAATAAATTCACTGAGCTCCACTGTCATCGTGGATATTACATATCACGTAGGCACGTGATGATCGACATTTTCGTGTTGGCATTACGTAAACAGTACAAAATTATTTCTTCGAGAACACCTACTGTGAAACGATGGGGGCGAAGAATATTACGCAAACGTAAATAATGAGAACTCACAATTATAGGAATAGATCGCACATAGTATCAATACAATTTAACAACGAAATGATATCGTATTGGAATATGCTGAAAAGGTAATGATAAATATTCTAAAAAAATCGCGCATCGGCAATGACAGATGAGGTGTGGATTGGCCCAATGGTAAACGTAAATAATTAATAGTGGCGAAGACGATAAGCGTCAAAATGAAAAAGAAAACGTTTTTAGATTGAGCCAATTGCACTGATTTCATTATTTATAGCAATATTGTTTTGTGGGTGAAGGCTTTTATGGGACAGAAGGTGTCACCTATACTAATTCAACATCGCCTATCTACGAAAGAATCAAAGTGGAGAAAGATCAATTTTAGGGTGTTGACTATCAATACTTAGTGGAAAAGCATTATTTTCGACAACAAAAAAAAAATACTTTGTACTGATATAACTTTTATTAATAGTTAAGTGAAAAAATATAATATTGTTTCTATATCAACATCAAAAACGAAAATATACACATACGTATAACTAGCAATAGATAGAAAATTGATTGAATGATGTAACGCAGTACGAAAAAATCGTTTCGATTCGGTTTGGTTAAAAGGAGTGGAATTTGTTTAATTTTTTTAGCGTGAATGAAGATTTTGAAATGCAACACATTTTCAAACTCGATAAACAGCAGTTGGCGTTACTTTAAGCAGGTCAAGATGATAAATCAAATACGAGATATTATAAAAAAAGGAACAGCGTTTAAACAGCTGAAAGAAGAAAACAGAAGGAAACTTAAAGAAATGTAATTAGACATTGTTGGGCGTAAATCATTTCCATAATTAAGAAAACACGCTCCATTTCGCACTGCGGAGAAATTACTGAAAACGGATTTACAACAAAATTTACGATAAACAAAGAGTGCAGATTATCAAAAGCATGACGAGCCAACCCGGATTAGTACAGAATAAAATGTTTATTTCAAATATTAGCTTACGTAAGAGACCGCATCCTGTTATCTTACGAAGTAGAGAGCCAATTAAACTGTTGCAAAACTATAAAAGAATTCTAATTTAAATACATATTGATATACGTATTTTATGGTGAGACGACTCATAGAGGAAGTATTATCCTATTTTGTCAATGCGAATGTGAGCAAGAACTACAAAAAAATAAAAATAAATACAAATTGAACACCTTCCCATAATTCGCTCACGCCAATTGCGCGCATCTTTTGGCAGTTTTTTTTAGTTCTTAAGCAAAATTGTGTTCGTGGATTTGTAGTATTATTTTGCCATTAAATTATGTACATAATGATATTGGTTTACTTTTCGACACATATAATAAATAATATTTACGTATGCTATAATACTCGCTGAAAGCAGAATGGGATGAGTAAATGAAACACTGTCAATACTTGATGGAAAGGCATTATATTAAAAAAATAAAAAATACATTTGTACTAATTCCCACATCAAATTCATTAAGATCAGGACCAGTTTCGCTCACGACGAGCATTATCAACTGATAAGATAGAAAAAATATATAAATAAAACTGTAATATTTTATTATCTTATCAGCTGATATTGCTCGTCGTAAACGAAACCGGTCCTGCTCTTAATAAATTTAATGTGGGAATTAGTGCAAATGTTTATTTTATTATTTTAATGAAATATTTTTCCATAAAAAAACGATTTCGTTGAAAAAAATGTATTATTCACTATTGTGAGCTCCAGTGTATGTTAATTAAGGGTAGAAAACAAGGTGGTAAAGAATAATGATCCGTGGTATAAAAATCCGCGTCTCACATTATTATTTTTAGTCCGTTTTCTGTTTTCGATTAGCGAACTATTGCTAAAATATTTCGCTAACCGAAAAAAGAAAACGGACTAAAGATAATGATGTGCTTGGACCATGAGATAAATGTAACTATTAATTACCAAGTTCACGCAAGAGTATTTAATATCACTGATCATGAATGATTCACCTTACCTGTCCTAGCGATACATATTTTTATAAAGCCCAAAACTGAAAATTTGCATTCACTAAGAAACTGAGCGTCAATCACTTGCCTCTAATACCAATTATGTTACCGATCATTTTTTTACCATTCTCATTTTCTAATGAATAATAATTTTCCTTTAATAGCAGGTGTATTCAATTTACAAAATAATTGAAAACGTCACACCATTGTTGGTTACAATTGCTTCATTACGAATTTTAAAGCAGTCAAATAAATTTAAATTCAAATTATTTAGATGGAGACGGTGCGAAACGAGAAATGAAAGTATGGCGAATAAGAAAATTACTTTCTGAGCATTTTTTTTTTTAAATATCATTATATCCACGGCGCAGTTAATTTTGTTTGAGTAAGTAAAAATGAGAATACAATACTATTTTGAGAATAATGAACGGAAAACAATACAAAGACATGATACGGTTTTGTTTGTCTACCTATATCCTATAAAGAAACGAGAACAAAATATCGGAATATTATTTGTTGAAGTTGCAAGAAGTATTCAGAAAATGGGTCGATGTAAATAAAAAATGCCTATTTTCATTGAATGCCAATTCCAGATAATTGATACAATTGAATAGATCTACGGTATATTTTCTTCTCCGCGGTGTGGTCAAAGTCGCTGGCTTCGGTTTCGGTGTTCACGGATTTGAATCATACGGACAGTTTTATAAATTTGCTATTCTTTTTTTGGCATGAATCTGATCCCAAAAACGAAGGGTTGCCAAAGCGATAAGCTAACCCTTAGTTCTACCCTGGATATATCCTTATTTCCACACTTTCCGAAAACGAGATTTTGATCAACTGGTTAACAGGTAGTTAACGTAGAAAAAGTGCTGGTGATATTAGCTCCGTCAGGACTCGGGAGTAACATATGTTGTTCTGCAATGTGTTGTTAACGATTTGTTTATTATTGGCCAAATAGACAAATAAATTTAATACTAACTTTTTTCAAAGGATTCGGTGATAACATTGTGGATGTTTATTTTGAATATAAAACTGCATTTGATAACTTAACGAAGGAGTGGAATAAAAAAAGTTATGAAATTAATTTTTGTATTGAATACTGTCAATGAAAACAAATTGGTTATTTCTCGACTTTGAATTAAGATTTCAAACATAAATTTTATTCAATTATTTTCTATAAAAAATAAAAGTTTTTTATTTAATGTATTGACACTGATAACGACTGCAAAGATGCAGATAGAAACATAACGATATCACACATGATTTGTAGTATTCAACGTAGACTTTGAAATGTGAAGTACAATAAAAAGTTATTACAGTATGCACGCGTTTTTTAAATGTTATACAAATTCATTTTAAATTAGATTCACCACAGCGAACTAGGGCTCCTCTGTACAATGCAGTTAAAAGGTTATATACATATAATATATTATGTATGCTGTATGTAGAATCTTGGAGGCAAAGTTAGGTGGTCATATACTTCAAGTAGAAAATGGATTTTTTTATTTTGAAAGATTGAGTAATTAAGCACGTGGAGGTGTATGTTTAGTAAACAGTAAAATTATATATGGCCGCGAGAGGAACTCATCACGAATGACGCAGGTAACAAGAGCATTGTGTGTGTAGAAACAGAATGAGACGAATGATGATGGCGAGGATAATGAGTCTAGCCGCGCAACGGCAAGAGCTAGAAGAGCTAGACAAGTAAACTGAGATAACAATGAGAAAACGGCGAATGCAGCTAGTCACAAAAGGCACGGCATCATGCATCATCGTGACTGCGCAATGGATTCTGCTCCAATTATTTATCAACACGATGAAAATTTACTATTTATGAAACAATCACACTCCGAGTGGCGCGAAAAATTAAAACGTAGGACAACCCGCCTCTTGCGAGTATTTGCCATCAATACATCTAATATTGAATGTGGGGATAAAAAAGCTGATTTAATGTGCGCTATGTACAATCAAAGTATCTGTTGCAAAAATCGTTTTCATGATTTAATCAAAATTAATTTGAAAAATATATTAAGAAGTCAAATCACCAATGAAACTTATGAGTCATGCTTAAATGTATGAAATCTATCAAAAAAACCTAACCACGATGATTGTGTATTTTTTAACACAATTTACTTGAGGTTCAGTGTGGTGTTCAAATAGTGTTATCATTTGAAATTAGCCTTACTTTGAACATGTGTTTGATTGAGTTATAGCAATTTTAATGCACACTTAAAGTAATGCTGTATGAATTATTGTTTATCCAAGAATATAATCTACCTCATTATTTCTCAAGCAGTTGATTAACTTGTGTCAGTTGGCTTAGCAATGTTCAATAAACTAGAAAGTGTCTAAGTAACAACTTTAATCTTGGTAGGGTGATATAAACTAACCTTAGGCGTACTAAATTTTGGAATATCATTCAAGTTATTTAGTTATATTTTGTTTTGATCTAAACCTCTTGGCAGCTTGAATAGTTACAATGGCAGATTTAAAAACTTATGTTGATGGCAGCCGAAGGGTTTATATCAAGAGAATAAACGTGGACATTAAATCAGTGTTCTTCAACCTTTTTACATCCACGGAATGGTAAAAATGGAAAAATATTTCGCCTACCAGCGTCAACAAATTCTCGACTTACGACTATTTGGACTTGCAATGGAGTATAAATAAGTATTTTTTTCCAGTTTCTTTCAAATATTTTATAAAATAATATTTGCCCGCGAACCATATACATGTCATAATTGGGCGTATATACACATACATATTCATATACTTAATTTTAATGCAGTCTATTGGATTTTATTTAAGGTTTTTTTTATGAAATTCTACTTATGACCGTTTCGGCATACGTTCAAGGTAGCGTAACAAAGAGATATTCGAGTTGAAAAATTTTCGAAACGTAAAAGTTATCGGAGTCCGGCAATAATTTCTTGCAGGCCGGTGCCAGTCCGCGGACCATGAGCTGAAGAACACTGCATTAAATTATCAAATGAATACAAATGTAAAACGTAAGAGTACCGATATATAAAAAAAAACATTCCAAAAAGTTTGCTTTAATGAGTAACATTGGCTATTGAACCTATTTCGAAATGTCTACATTATCTACAATGATATACATATATTATCTTCTTCGATTTTCTAAAATGAATGGACCTAGTAATTTATAGCGGCAATAACTCCTGTTTGGTGGAGTGTATAATAAATTATTACAAAACGAAACAATCAAGATGTTACAATATAATCTGTAACAATAGCCGTTTTTTTATTAATAATTTATTATCGCGGTTAAAAATGGCGATTTTTCATTATTACATCAATAGGTAATCTATTTTAGAAGAAAGTGAAAAGTTTTTCGTTTGAATAGCTTCATTACATACATATACATATGTGAACCTTTTCTCGTTGTGTTATTTTGACATTCAAGACATTCTGATGAATAAATTGCTTTCATATTTTTTACAAAAAAATCACGATAATGGATTACAAGTTTGATTGAAATAGTCATTGATGAAAAGAGAAAAATATTTAAGGTTTAAAAAATTTGTTGGAATGATAAATGTACGCATAAATTTCGCCAAATTCCATCTAAAATATATATATATATATATATATATATTGACAACTGTTTTTTTTTGTGAGATATATAATAACATAATATGCTATTTTTAGACCTTTTAGATTCGTTAGCCCCTAAGCGCGCGCCCCATGATCCATATCAGGGTTTCCGAAACTATATTCCGCGGAGCCAGGGTAGGTATTCCGAAAAAAAATTGGAATGGTATTATACGCAGCAACACAATTTAAAAAAAAAATCTTTAAAATTCAGCGTGTTCCGTTATATTTTCCGGACTTGCGAAGTGTTCCAATCCAGAAAATGTTTGGGAAACCCTGCTCCATATTGATGACTAATGTTCAGTGAGCATCAAATCTAATATTGATCTGGTCTAATGTTGCTTTACGGTACAATTAAGAAACAAGATACATAGTCCATCTCTGTATCACAGTGTTTCCGAGACATTTGCATACATGTGTTTAGTTATTAATATCTGAATATATCATTGCGGACCAAGGCATAGGCAATATCAAATAATTGCTTGATTACAGATATTTGTTACACGTAGAAAGCCTTACCATCACTTCACCCTACTCAATCTATTTTTCGTAAAATAGTAGAACACAAAATATAATTTTAAATTAAAAGTTTTGTCTTCATTATATTGAGGATGCATTCGTGAACAGCTTTAGCTGTTAAAGTGAAGAACGCACTGAAACAAGTCATTCACGAGTCACGTTAACAGATTGGTGAACATGTTCGTATAAATATACCGAGAAAGCTTTCAGTCTAAGGTCTTACCTGTAATACAATTAAGATACTTGGTGCGGTAATAATGGCGGCCACGCAAGACTTGGCGGTCGAGTATATAACACTGTATCAAACATTACATTATGTATTTTGTATGCGCCAGCACGCCTGCTTTAAATGACTTTTAAAGCAGGCGTGCTAAGACGTAGCACGCATGAATATGTTCTCGAATGCACGACGAAGAATGACGGACACCATAATGTCTACGATGAATAAAATCCATGCTAAAAAGACGTCACCGGTCGGTACACTTGGCTACGAATGTAGACAACGATTGTATCAGCTGTTCCATTCCAGCTCTATTAGTGATAATATCGGTACGGTATTTTGTTAAACTTTATTATGCCATATATATTTTTTTTAAATATTCAGTTGAAATTATTAAATTCGTATTGCATAGGTGTTAGTTTAAGTGTCAGAAAAGTGTTACCTGTCATTTCTTGGCGCAAAAGCCATTATAAACGTATATGAAAATAAACAGATTTTGTGTACATAATTTCACATTATGATATATAAGATCAAGACCGGTTTTGTTAATCGCAAACATTTTTAACTGATAAAAAATGTCTGCGTACGAATCAGTTGATCATTATATACAATGAAAAAAAAACATGTTTTACTTTTATACATACATGTACCTAGTCATATTATTTATGTTTGTAAATTTATGCCTAATGATAGTCGCCTTTAAAGTGATTGTGTTTTGAGTACGAAACATTTTAATACTGTTTATAATTTTAAATGAAAAATCTATTTCAAGAAAACAGCTGTAGACTCCCGTAGAAAATAATTTATCTCTCGCTTCAATTAATACCATATTACTTACTGGCGGTAAAAAAAATAATACAAGGGAAAGACCAACAGAAAAAAAGCAATCTACGCGGGAGAATGATGCGCTCACTCTCGAAACATTTAAGCGTGTCGTTTAAATTTGGAACTCCAAGATGGCATCTGCCTCACAAGCAGAACCAATCGCCCTTTATTTCCATTTTTTAATTTGAAACTCGCAAAAGAATCGTAAAAGTTCACCCCGAGGAGAAATTGTCTGACGGCATGTTTTATTTGCAAATTCAAAAAAACACATAAATTAAACATTATTCAAATTTGCACAAGGTTTCGGTAAAATTTCGATTAAAGTTAACGATTTGGTAATCAGTATTTACGCAGTCTGAGTCAAGAAGGTCAAACGGAATGTCATATCTAGGATTCTTCAGAAATCAGGTTGTTTCTCGCGGAAATTATTATTATGAAAACAGTGTGGCTTTCAGTATTTTTTATTCCACATCACATTTATATTATACTTATGTAGATTATCTTACTCCTACGAATAATCACATCTTTGATTATTTTTTTAATACATATTAAGTATTACCATATTAAAAAAAAATACATAGATTTTCCAATAGTCAGCCAATCAAAGGACAGATGTTTTATCGAAAAATATGTTGAATTACTGAATAATGAATATGTACATGTTTTTTCCACTGATATTTTATAAAACAGGTACCAAATAATGTAATCAAGTGAAAATAAAAAAGAATAATATCGTCACACATATAAAATAAGAACAGATTTTCAAAAAATGGCAAAAAATCCAGTACTCGGCCACCAAAAATCAGTAATCTTTCATAGGCATCAACTTTTAGAAGTCAGTTTAGTACAAAAATACATTTTCAAGTGGTTAATACACATATTTAAACAATTCTGTTTTTTTCACTGTCAACACTATTATTCAAGTTTAAGCTAAAAGGCTGACCACTGGACACGGCTGACTATAGGAATGTCACCCTATATGATATTTTATAGATAATGAAATATTTTTAGTTGAGTAATAATTTGATTATGGAAAAAATTGTTAGATAATTTAACAATCATTAAAAAGGTATACAAATTCGTATAATAAATACTACACGACTACACCAGAGCAATGAAGTCGTGAAAAAAATCACGACTCCCGATTCCGGCATTTAAAAATGATTTGGCTCAAACTCCGTTTCAAAGAGATTTAAAATTTTATATTCAAAATAATCGAGTATCTTTGTGTACTTTTAGATATTAACTAAAATGCTTAACATTTGGTACATGAATTAAATATTAAAATAGGAGTCAGAGTCGCTTGTTTTTTACTAACGAATCAAAAGCCCTGCCTGTAATAACAATGATTACAATTACTGACAAATTGTTTAATTTGGTCTCATTGTACTTAAAAACTATCAAATAGAACGAAACAAAGGAGCTTCGAATCAGCGATAAAAAAATACTGCAAATTGCTCACGAAAGAAATAACAATTGTGTATATTTTTTTTACGTAAATGCTTATTAGTGCATCTGGATGTCATATGGCCATTACATCAGATTGAATACGAGCGCATTGTATAAATAAGCACGTGCCGTTCAAATAAGAAAAAAAAAACATATAAATACATCGCGTTGGTCTTTTCGTTCATAAAAAAATACAACAGTTACAGTATGTGGAAACTAATCAAGACAATGTGAAAAAAGATACTAATAGCACTTACAAAAAACTGTCAAAACAAGATATTTATTACGTCATAGCGATTGCATCAAATTTGTTAGTCTCAGGAAATTTTAAAAATAAACAGAGCGCAATTGAACAGTCTTCCGATTTTAAATGAAATGCTAAACATGCCTGGTCTCCGCTTCTATACCCTATATAAATATAATCATAAAACCTTTTCCGACAAACAAAATAAATATAATTATTAAAACTACTCACTCCTTTTCGCCAGCAATGGCTTTAAATTCAATGATACATTTATTTCTTATATAAACACGAAACATTCATTTACTAAGGGTCAGTTCAAGTTTATCTGTGCACTTGAATGCCTGAAGATGCCGAAAGGCGAAACCCGGGTCGTTAGTGACAAAATCCGTGTAAATGTACATAATTTGAACGATTTAAATTTGTTGGTCTCATTAATATCGTGTGAGCTTCATTCAACGGATTCGTTCAATTGTAAATTAAAATGAAATTAAAACAGTAATAATTCTGTATACTTATATATATCCCATATGGTATGTACAATACAAAAATGGTATACATTTATCACTTCTAAGGAGTTTACTGTCAATAAAACAATTTTCTACTAATACCACATTTTTAAAAATAAAGATCTGATAAATTAAAAAAAAGTGTTTTTTGACGTGAATACGTCATTAAAATTGCTTCCATAGGGAGGCAATTAAAAAAAACTAATGATAATGAAATCGGGGGATACAGTTTGGTGTTGCAGCTTCATATCTATCATCGCTATCCAAAATTCAATTGCCTCCCTAGATAGCTAAAGAATCAAAGAATTTATTGCGCTATGTAAAGACTGTGATACATCGCGTAGGGTAGAAGGAGAAGCGCCGCCATTTTGAGGTAATTTTGCTGCGTATCGAGATTTCTATTTACTATAACTTTTGACTCGGAGAAGTTACGATGTTCGTTTAAAGTTCAATCGTTAGCTCTTAACAAAATCTATCGATAGTTAAAACATTAGTGTATTATTGTGACTGTGGCTATAATTAGGTTTTGACATATAAAAAAATAGATCAACATATATAATGTCGGGCTATACGCGTCAAAAAGAAAAATCGAAATACAAAGATCGCAAACGGATGGAAAGGGCTTCTCAACAACAATCGAATGGTACCATTAAAACACCATATGACCGAGTCAAGCAGTGCCGGCAACGTAAAAATGGGGCGTAATATCACCTATTACGAGACGTATTCACGTACAACACACAGCCGTGTCCATGACACAGCCACACCCCATTTTTTTATAAATAGATTTTTCACCATCTTTTTACGGTTTTATTGAACGATAAAACCGTTTATATTGTAAGTACTACTATTGAATTATGACGACGTCTACCTAATATGTAGACGTCAGTCCAATATTGACGTGCATCAAATATAAAAATGGTGTAATACGCTTATCAATTTAAAAGTATCCCTTTTAATAAGAGTCTAACAAATGATTGTGACATTTAGTATAAACCAACTGATTAAATGGAAAGTTCAATGATTACATTACAAATATCTTCACATCCCGAGACTATTTATCACTGCAGTGTGGACCCACGAGTCCGATGTATGAACTCTGAACTAAATTAAATACATTGATGTCGTATATTTACATAAATCAGTGATTCCCAAACTTATTATGCTCATGGACCCCTTTTAAAGCAAAAACCTGACCGCGAACCGCCATGTGAAATAATAAGGTTTATGCCTAGAATGGTATTTTTTATCCATGTCTGATTCCAATGTGGAGCATATGGCCTTCTAATGGAGGTATATTAACAGATGTTTTTCTGCGAGACCTGTTTGTTAGTCTGTCGCTCAAACTCTCTTTTCTAAAAATATGTATTCTTCCGCGGACACCCTGACGTTGTCCACGCACCCCCAAATGATTTTTAATTTGTCACGGATCCCCTCAGTGGTCTTACGGACCCTTGGGGGTCCATAGGAACCAGTTTGGGAACCACTGACATAAATGAATCTTCGTTATAGATAGTTAGATTGTGTGCTCAGCGTCGACGTTGGATAGTTCAAAACTACATTGTGTACAAATTTAATAAAACGCTTATCAAAGTCCTTCTTGTACACTTGCTTGATACGACAGTCACCCAATTTAATAATGCACGAGAGCAAACGTAGTGTTGTATACGATGTGATAATGATAGTAGCATAATTTATAAACATGTAGATTTTTCTCTCCTATAACGTGTTTGTGTTTTATGTAACCGCCAAATACTGGTTTACTTATGTCAACAGGGCAATCATTTCAAGCCATGAACTCTGTTTTTATTGGATCGTATTAAGAAATAAACATAATATCCATAGAATAGATTACAATCAAAATAAATTCGCGAGAGTTTCTACAATATAACAAAGTAATTTTCAAAATGTTGATTTTTTTGTATATGTCTAGAATCTAGACATATACAAAAAAAATCTAGAGTGGATTCGAGCCGCAAAAAAAAAATGATTTAAAGTACGCTCAATCCTTTTTTATACAGAACATATATGTACGTTCCATGTAAAACAGCCTTAAAATCGTGTGAAAAAGATCAAGTGAATAATAGGTTCCATTATATTATTTTGACGTGTTATTTCGAAAATAAATAAGCCATATAAAAAAGGATTATGAGAACTTGCTTATTAAAAATCGTTTCATTGTGAAATATCTATGTTGCATTTATGGCCCGCGGTTTGTGCATCACTGATCTAGACATATAAAAAAAATCAACTAGACTGAAAGGCGATTGGTGTAGTGGATTTTTTTTTATGCAAGTAGTCAGATCAGGACATGTTTCATGAGCGAAACTGGTCCTGATCTTGGTAAATAAAAGCGGAAATAAGTACAAAGGAATATTGTGTTTTTCTTAATATAATGCCTTTCCACCAAGTATTAACAGTGAAACCCTAAAAATGGTATATTTGCTTGTTAACGTAAATACACTTTATTTCAGAAAGTACAAGATTCTGATGCAAATCCTTTTTTTTTTCATTATCAAGATGTCAGAATGTTTATTTTTAAAATAATTTGAAATATAAAGCGTGTTATATTAATGAACGTTTCATGGCTATTTAACATAGATTAGTTAAGTAATACTAATATATAAATACAATCTAGAGGTCTGCACGGGCCCGGACCTGGCCCACGGGCTCTTACCCGACCCGGCCCATGGGCCGGGCTCGGGCGGGTAAGCGCAATTGAGAGTCGGGCTCGGGCCGGGCCGGGCCTTGGAATTTGGGATATAATCTTGGGAAAAAGTATAGCAAATCGAGGATTTGAAATACCTCGGTGGGCTAAAAAAAATAAAAAAAGGACTTTCGGAGATAATTTGGGAAAAAGTATAGCAAATTGAGGATTTCAAATTCCTCGGTGAGCTAAAAAAAAAAAAAAAGGACTTTCGGAGATAATCTGAGAAAAAGTATAGCAAATTGAGGATTTCAAATTCCTCGGTGGGCTAAAAAAAAAAAAAAGCGCTTTCGGAGATAATCTGGGAAAAAGTATAGCAAAGTAGAGAATTTCAAATTTCTCGGTGTTTCGGGTCGGGTTCGGGTAACAAGTGCGGTATTAGACTCGGGCCCGGGCCGGGTCGGGCGTGAGTTTTTCGGGCTCGGACCGGGTAGTTTTGTAAAATTTTGGCCCGTGCAGACCTCTAATACAATCATTTAGAAACATTATTGTAACAATGCATGTGATTACCAAAATAAAAGTTATAATTTAATTAATTTTGCCATTATATCGTATTTTTTAAAAATTTACTGACCCAACAGCACTTTCGATGCATTATGAGGACAAATTGCCAATTTGCCAAGTTTGGAATTTTAAATTACAGCTCAGAATTATATTAAACCAACGTAAGGAGAAATGACACAACAAAAATCTCAAATTTTAATTAAAATAAAATGTCTTACACTAACTTACTCCTAGATCACAGAGTTAAGTTACATATAATATATGGTTATATATATATTATAGTATAGTTAAGATTACATATAATCAAAACGATACCGACGCTGTTTAATTTTTATTTAATATCTGTATAAACCATTGCCATATGCATGTATATACAATACTATGCATATAAAAAATCGAGAGCCGTTGCCTGTTTGGATTTATTGATAATAATTGGTTTGTAAAATTGGTTCAATTATAATCAATATTTTAGCCTTGGCTACTAAATGGTCGCATATTTATTCATTCACTCGGCCGAAAGTGAAGCTGTAGGCGGGTTTATCGAATACGGCAAATCAATCGGAAAGAGCTTTAGTGTAGGCTTACTTTGCATAATATTCACAGAGAACATCACATTCGCCAGCGAGTAGAGCCTGCTGCTTTGGCTGTACCCGTGTTTACGGGCGGCGCAAATTGTTGAGGCATATACACACTCGTATACGCCACTCGTATACGGATTAAATTGCCCACCTGAAATAGATTTTTCTAACTAAATACAGTACTGAAACATCCTAGAATATATTTTTTGTTTTATCGAGAAACTAAAAAAATCATATTACTGATGGTACAATGAAAAGATATTCAAGCAAAAAAGTTTGTCGGGGTGGCGAACTTGTTAGTAAGTTAAACCTACATAGTTCCACTTACCATGACTCACCGACCGACACAGTTATCAGAAAATAGTAACTTTTTCATTCTTAACCTCGTGTTCAATAGGTACATATTTTAACAACAGTTGTATGTAAATAAATGCACTTAATTGCATTATGTGATGTTTAAGACGGGAAATTTTTATTTGTAATCAATAAATTACTAAACAAAGAATGACAATATAACACATGTTTTACAGTTCTTGAAAGATCACTTTTGAAGATGAAGAGCATTATCAACTGATAAGATTAAGAAAAAAACACAGTTTTCCTTTGTGCTTTATTTCCACTTTATTTATAAAGGTCAGGACCGGTTTCGCTCATGATGAGCATTGTCAGATCAGTTGAAATTGCTCGCCATGAGCGAAATCGGTCCTGACTTAGTGTTTTTTCTTAATACAATGCCTTTCCACCAAGTATTGACAGTGAACACCC
Source organism: Himalopsyche anomala (assembly GCA_031772345.1). Lineage (NCBI taxonomy): Eukaryota > Metazoa > Arthropoda > Insecta > Trichoptera > Rhyacophilidae > Himalopsyche > Himalopsyche anomala. The sequence goes on along the minus strand of CM062821.1, from coordinate 11,548,941 downwards.
TAAAAGTGAACTCATAAGATAATAATACTAGTGATATTTATAGGGAAGAAAATAAAATTATAATGGTGTAATTAAAGTTTAAATTAATTGAAGTTCTTGAAGAACTAAAAACATTGGCGTGCTTATCAAATTAATTCAATAACATTGACTAAACACATATTCAACAAAAAACAAATCACGAGCTACTAACTCTTAAGACGACTGACTATATGTACAATCGTATTTACAAACAATGATAACTATTGAAAATATATTGTTTTGCCTGCCAATAGGATGGTATGAACATTAAATATTGAATTATTGTTTTAGGCGAGTCATTAATGGGTATAAAAATGTAACGAACAACCAACTATTGACGACTGTCAAGGTCAACTGCAATCGGTGGACATTCAACCAATCAATATTACGGTGTCACTAAATTCATAAAGCTTACAACTATCTATGGATGGATATTCAATGCTACGTATATTTATTTTGATTGAATAAAAAGTGAGGCGTAAAGCCTGTATTTATTATATCTTCGAAAATAAAGCAGGCTTTGTGTATGTCCTGCGTTTTTTTTGTAGCTGTCTAGGTTCTAGTTTACCTACGCTCAAATCAATAAATCATTTAAGATTCTCGTATTAAATTCGTAGTAAAAAAATCATTCTCTCTCATTTGTTTATTAAACAATACTTTCAAATATATGTAGATACATATCACAATCATTTTTAACCTTTCCTGTTATAAATAATATCATTCATCTCTAAAAAATCTAACTTCTGTGAGGATTTTTAAACAGAATGTTTACTTAGAATTAACAAGTTGTAAGCAAGATAATTGAAATTGATCATGGACAAAAAAGGCCGAACTAAAAACATTTATTGGCAAATATCCAAATTTTGCAAGATCTAAAAAACCAGACGGCGAATTACAAGCTGCAATTTTGTGTTTCACATAATATTCAGATTATCAAATATTTACAAAATTTACGACATTGATGGCTTGTTTTCACGCGTGGTGGCGTGATGCCGCAACGACATAATAATTATTACAATGCTAAATGCATGTGACGAAATTCTACCAAATAAATTCTAATTCAATCAATAAATATATTATAAAGACGGATTTGTTTGCAAACCTCTGTATATCATCGGACAAAATTATGTTAATTTCTCCATATAAGGTTCAATGGACGCTATACTACAACGAATCAGTGATCTTAGAATCTCCAGGGTTCGGCAGGAACGCGCAAGTCAGAAGCCCACGTTATATTCTGGTTCAGTAAGATAGCATGCCTGCAAGTACGACGTTGACCCGTTGGCGATGACTCAGGCGGTATGAATAATACAGGTGCGCCGGAGATGTTAAGAGTTGCGTTAACCATGCAAGTGCTGCAGAACCGCTTGAAACTTTTGTCATTTAAGCGAGAAACTTTCTATACACATACATTGTACATAACGAGTAAATATAAATTATTTTTTCATAGATAGGGTTACCATAAGTAATGAACGATATCGGGCACATCTAATAATATTGAATTATTATTATTTCAAATAAAATAAATGAAATGTACATTAATTAAATAAATGCATTATAACATAGTCTTAATTTGAAATTATAAGAAAATAAGACAACGTAGATAAAATGGTTTTCAGATGTGGCAATAAAACATAAAATTAAAAATTGCACTTTTAAAGTATAAACTGTCAATTTTGACAATCAAATGACACACACAAAAAAAATATACATATTGTATATATATATTTGTGTGAAATCGAAGGAAATATTCTTTTCTTTGGATGCTGTACCCCCTATCATAAATACTTTAAAATATATAATCAGTATATAGCTGATACCGCTTAAAGTCCTACAATTCTTCGACTTCACTCTAGTTATTTTTTTTGTTTTAATCCGTAAAATAAAAATTGTCAAATAAATAAAATTTAGACTCAAATTATACTGCGACGAAAAAGAATTGTGCGCACGCCGTCAATTAGAGAAGATTACTTATTCATAGGCGTGAAAGAGTCGACAACAGTTTCAATTCCCTTGAGCGGAAACGGAACACTTTTCACGGATACTCCGGTAGGTTTTTCGCGCACTTTTCATTTTTGTGGCGATCGATAATATATCAAACTTTCAGCTGCCGAATAAATAATAGCATTAAATGTGAATGATGATTAATGAACTAATATGACCGCTTATCGAGGATCAATAAATAATTATCGCATTATTGACGATTTTTTCTTGGTTTTCACGATCAAATGATTTTATTGGGCGGAAAGATCTTAGCCATATTTTTATTGCATTGCTACAGTTAAAACAAAAATAAACATCAATATAAACCTTCAAACATTGATAATGGTTAATTCTTAGAAATCAATACAAACTCGCACCTTTTTTCTAATGGGTTCCCTTCAAATTAAAAGAATCAATACATATCTATTATACATTTTAGATATTATATTTTGTACGACTTATAAAATCTTACGATGCTTTTCGTTTTAAATAATCACCTGTTATTTATAGCAGATATCGGAAAAAACAGGTCTGACGAAGAAATCAATCTTGATTATATAATGTATTGAGTAAAAAAATGTTTTACACTATGGCGATACGATATAATTTCTTAAATTTTATTTAAAAAAATGACATTCATTAGAAAAAATATTTTAGTAATCAAAACAATATCCAAGCAGGCACTCAATAGCACTGAAACGTTGAATAAAAAAAGTTGTAATCGTTTATAAATATACAAAGAATGAAAGCATCATGCCAACACGTCATTGAAATAAATAAAAAGATCAGGTTTTATTCGATAACTACAACTGACAGCCTTGAACCAGAAATCATAGGTAAATTCAAGGCAGTAACTGATTAGTAACTAACGGCTAGATCAGCCTTTTTCCAACAGAAATCGTTTGATGAGCCAAATAAAATATTACCTGTATATGGCGGGCCGCATAAAAAACAATTTATTAATTAATAATTACCATGATACTTTCTTTATTTTAAAAACAACCAAACAATTATCAAAAAAAATATATTTACTTAATAATTATTTTTTTTATACTATTTGTTTTTTTTAGATCGACTGGTAATTTATTCGATGCACATCACAGTTGATTTGGTTAAGTTTTCATCGGCCAGCCTGTTGCAACATTTCGTTTTTACTATTTCCAATTTTGAAAAAAACGACCCGCAGCGATATGTGGTCCCAAATGCAGCTGTAATGCACATTGTCAGCTTTTTTAATTTAGGAAAATTATCCTCGAGGATATATTTCTGATAAAGCTCACGTTTAATTTCTTCAGACATGCATTTTAACTCGACGCTTGATTAGAAATTTATTAACTCCATTTGTGACCCAGCTGTCATGAAAACAATTGGATGTCATACACAAAATGCTGATATAAATTTGACAAATTAACGTCACTGCTTTGTTTTGTTAGATTTATGAATGATAAAATACAAAATATATTTGTAAAAGGCTGTTAACTCCAATAGGGCCGCATGCGGGCCGCGTGTTGGACATGGCTGTCCTAGATAGTCGATAAAACCCTGTGCATATGTTATATGAACTGAACACAAAACGGAAAGCGCGTAAGAAAACACAATCGATACAAAGAATGTATAGTTGCGTTCCTAAGGAAATAGGATTGACGATAGAAAAAAAAACGTACGGTTGTAATGCTTTTAGTTGGCTATGTCGAGCATTTAGACAGGAGTCTAACGAGAACTAATAAAAGCATTCAATCCTCTCCAGATGAGTACGGAAAGTAAGTTGGTGCTAGAAAAGGAATTGTAATAAAGGGAAGTGGATGAAAAGGAATATAAAAATTACACATCTTTAAATTGTGACATCATGGGACAGATAGATTAAAAAAAATCATCGTGCGAGTGTCAATTCGGGGATTATTTGACCTCGTAACCGAGTAAGATGAAAACCCAAGAGGATTGATCATTCGACTGCGGGCACGGCCTTTTTAAAATAACTATTTTTCTTATGTTTGACAAAGTAACGAAGAGGACATTTTTTCATAAGTAATAAATGGAGCACATTCAGTATTAAGGAAAGAGAGACAAAGCGACGGTAAAATGTACTAAGCTGGTCGTATGTTACTCAAATATAATATATGCGTCTACAAACATTCTCATTGTACAAAACTCACATTTTAGGAAAAACTTTTCATCCACGCGTCTTTTTTTTTGAAAAATATAAGCCGTAATTTATCTGGCATTCGCAGTCTGACATGTAAATAAAGTGACTACTTCAAAACCATGGAAAATGTCGAATGGCTTATAATAGAAAGAAATTTTATGAAGAAGTCTGAATATTGCTTGCTTGTTGATATTACGGTATAACAATATTATACTCATCGCCCGTCGTGCTAAGCTCGTAATTTAAGAAATAGCAAAAAAGTGATGTGATTTTTCTCTGTAGTATGTTTTGATCGAACACAATTATTATTTTAAGCACCTAAATATCTATATATTAATACTCGATAATGTCCGTCCGTCTGAATGATTGTCCGCGATTTTCCCTCCCCCTCCTCCGCCCCAGCCCCGCTGTCACCATTTTTTTATTCATACCAAATACATACTTTTTTCGTTTGTATATGGTCGCGATTTCGCCTTTTCGATGACGTCAAGAAAGACGGTCCTCCTCCCCCCCCATCCTGCCCCGCTGTCGCCATTAATTCATTTCTTCATTTTTCTCTGACGTCTATGTTTGAATTTTTGAAGTCAAACAAAATTATCGTACTAACCAAAAATATTCTCTCAAGCTGTGGGATTCGATACCATGCCCCAATTTTCATGCGCGACGTTCGGCGGCTAACGCACTGATCCACGAATCTAATTGAGAAAAGCGATATAAAAACTCTATATAATTTAAATAATACAAAGCAAAAAATAAAAACGCGTTTTTAGTGAACTAATAATGACATCTGTGGGTGAAATCTTGCACTAAACGAATTTGAAATTCCAAGATTTCAAACTGCAGAGTTGTAGGGCTGCTCAATTATATATAATAATTTAATTAACTATTTATTTATATATATACGAAAAATGGTTGTTAGCAAACTTAAACATTATTCCAAAAATTAAGCAATTTACAAGGACTATTTTTGCTACTATGAAAAATGGTTGTTAGCAAACTTAAATATTATACCAAAAATAAAATAATTTACGAAATTTCTGCTTCTAAGAAAAATGGTTGTTAGCAAACTTAAACATTATTCCAAATATTAAATAATTTACGAAATTTCCGCTAATTCGAAAAATAGTTGTTAGCAAACTTAAACATTGTTCCAAAAATTAAGTAATTTACAAGGACTATTTTTGCTACTATGAAAAATGGTTGTTAGCAAACTTAAACATTATTCCAAAAATTAAGTAATTTACAAGGACTATTGTTGCTATTATGAAAAATGGTTGTTAGCAAACTTAAACATTATTCCAAAAATTAAGTAATTTACAAGGACTATTGTTGCTACTATGAAAAATGGTTGTTAGCAAACTTAAACATTATTCCAAAAATTAAATAATTTACGAGGTCTATTTCTGCTAATAGGAAAAATAATTGTTAGCAAACTTAAACATTATTCCAAAAATTAAGTAATTTACAAGGACTATTTTTGCTACTATGAAAAATGGTTGTTAGCAAACTTAAACATTATTCCAAAAATTAAGTAATTTACAAGGACTATTGTTGCTATTATGAAAAATGGTTGTTAGCAAACTTAAACATTATTCCAAAAATTAAATAATTTACGAGGTCTATTTCTGCTAATAGGAAAAATAATTGTTAGCAAACTTAAACATTATTCCAAAAATTAAGTAATTTACAAGGACTATTGTTGCTACTATGAAAAATGGTTGTTAGCAAACTTAAACATTATTCCAAAAATTAAATAATTTACGAGGTCTATTTCTGCTAATAGGAAAAATAATTGTTAGCAAACTTAAACATTATTCCAAAAATTAAGTAATTTACAAGGACTATTTTTGCAACTATGAAAAATGGTTGTTAGCAAACTTAAACATTATTCCAAAAATTAAATAATTTACGAGGTCTATTTCTGCTAATAGGAAAAATAATTGTTAGCAAACTTAAACATTATTCCAAAAATTAAGTAATTTACAAGGACTATTTTTGCTACTATGAAAAATGGTTGTTAGCAAACTTAAACATAATTCCAAAAATTAAATAATTTACGAGGTCTATTTCTGCTAATAGGAAAAATAATTGTTAGCAAACTTAAACATTATTCCAAAAATTAAGTAATTTACAAGGACTATTGTTGCTACTATGAAAAATGGTTGTTAGCAAACTTAAACATTATTCCAAAAATTCAATAACTTACGAAATTTCTGCTATTACGAAAAATAGTTGTTAGCAAACTAGAACATTATTCCAAAAATAAATAATTTACAATTTAAATACTGCAGGGTAGGGTTGTCGATATACGCCCCGAGATATTTCTTTTACTATCAGAATTTCTGGATTATTCAATAAATAGGTTAGTAATTTATTTTTCACGCCAGTAACTTTTCTGACTACTTAAAAATGCAACAAAAATCCCTCCGTTGAGGTCAACGGGCTTACAGCTAGTTATATATAGATGCTTGAACATTTTTTTGAACATCAAATACGTTTAACTTGCAAATCTGTATACCATCAAATCATTCTTGTACATGTCACCAATCTATATGACTTTTTCAATATTTTTGAATTATTTTTCTCCGATTTTTCTGACTCCGCCTCCAGGAAAAAGCATTTTTAAAAATCCATGTCCGCTCTCAATGTGGAGCATATGATCTATAAATAGAGGTATTTGCATATAAGTTTTTATGCGAGAACTTCTTTTTCGGAGAAAGTAGCGATAGTAAGAATAGGGTTAGGACAGGACTAGTGGTTAGCTAATCACCCTCGCTGATTCCCGTTATTTTTTTAGATTAAAAGGTTGGAAAGGAATTTTTAGACATCACAAACAATTGATTGAAAATGTCATCAATCAAATCGATTTTACTTAAGCAATGTTGAAGAAATTTTATATTAAATTTTCATAAAGCACCTTCAGTCTATTATCTATAAAGACAGTGTATTATTAGTATTTAAACAGTTATGATTTAAGTTAAAACAACAAATACGAAAAATATGAAACACCTTTTCGTGCGAAATCCAATCTTTTTAAGTAAATAGCATGGCCGGTTTCGCTTATCACGAACATTATCAATTGATTAGTTGATAATACTCATGATTAGTACATTTTTCAATTCACTCTTAACGTTGGACATAGCTGAAAAAGATAATAAGCTTAGTCATTTGTCAGTAGCCTGGGGTCTCTTGGCATCAGCGAAATGGCTTAGTTTTTGACATACGGTATGGGGTACAAATAATACGAGGCATGTTTACACGTACACTGATTGAGGAGACAGTGTGGGCAGTTTAGTAAACAAGCAAAAAATAAAAGCCTTTGATTAATGCGAAAAACTATTGGCCGGGGGTAGTACGGGGCCAAGTGGCGCTACGGAAGGAAAGCATGATAAATTATTCGAAACAATAAATTACGGTACATTTGTACGGCGTTGCGCAACATTCAGACTAGGGATCGCAATATCGGTATTACCGAAACCGGAATCCCGGTATGAATAATGTTTTTCAATACCAAAATACAGGTTTTAAAAATGAAAAAATATTGGTATTTCAGTATTGAAAATTAACCAAAATCTAATTTTGAATATGTATATATAAATCGTCACATATTTTAATAAAATTGTTCGTGACAAATTTAAACATTTAAAATCTGTTAAAAGTTGTATCAGGTTCCAGAATTGATGACCATTTTAAATTGTGTATTATTATTTTATGAAACCGTTATTAAAGAAAATCACCAATTTATGATTGTGATATATTTTTTAACGACAGTATTTTATATGAAATATCGAAAAACAAATTTTGATTTTTCGCCCAGGTATTAAGATTCAAACTGGTTTCAATCCATTTTTTCCAGAATATCAATAACTAATACCGGTATTGATATATTCGTCCGGTATGGCAATCCCTAATTCAGACGATATTATCAATTATTATCATGGAACGAGACTTCGCAAAGTAAAGGAAAAACTGACTGGTTTCGGGTAAATATTATTTTTTATCAACAAAAACGATTACGTCCAAATGGGCGTAAAAATAAATATACGATCGAGTTTATTTTAGTTAAATTCACTTTTACTTTCAACTATCATTTAACAAAAAATATATTATTGTGTAATAAAAACTCAACGATGACATTTTAATCGAAGGATCGACCTGTAAGTAGAAACGGACGTTGTAGTAATAATGTATGAAAATAAATTCAGTTTCTTTGAACATGTAACTACGTAGAAATTATTTTATAATTAAAAATTGGCTCCACGAGTTGTGCAACTCGGTGTTCAACGGGTTTCGTCTCTTTGAGATGCATCTTCGAGAAATTTAAGATAATTTTTGTTTTAATCATTTCTGACAAAGATATGTGATGAATATACAGACAATAATAATAGTAATAAATTAAAATATTATCTTTTTTCGTTGGATTATTTCTGAAAAAATCATCTAAGTTTTATACAGATGGTTGTCTCAATGTACATGATTTACATTGAAATTTTGGGGTACTAATACACCGTGTAAATCGTGGGAAGTGTAAAACATATTTATTTAAATAGTTAAAAATGCATGTAAGTTAGAGGCCACCGAAACATTCTTCTGATACACACTGTTAGATTACGAAGAAGCAAATACATACATGTTTAAGGAAAATTGCTACGAAGAGTGAAGTCGGCATTTGCAACGGTTAGACACGGATATAATTTCTCTAAATATTCATTTTATAATCATTTCACGTACGACGTCAGTCACGACGCCTTAAAGGTAGGCCTGACCCAGTGAGTTCACCTACATAGATAATTAAAACTTAAAATTAAATCCGCGGCAGGCCTTTGCATTTGGTAACATGAAATTTCGAGAACAGTAAAGTTCCGACCCCGCCGCATTGAATAATCTATCCATGCCATCGTTTTGTAGACTGGCTGATTAGTTTGTTGTTTATTTTTTGTCCTGGTAGCTGTATAAGAAGCCACAAAGAAAATTTGACGATTTAATCGGTCAACGCATTTGAGAGGAACTTTATATGAGTTGTAATCTTTGAATTTGAAATAATCGCATGCATCGGGAGAGAATTATAAAAAAATAATGAAGATTTCTGTGCATTTATATACGCACCTTTAAAAAAAACAATTAATGAAAGCTGTAATTTAAATAGAAAAGAAACAATTATTGGATTATTAACGTAAAACATGTACTAATAAAATAATTCCAAATTATTTAATAATGACTAATTGATGAAAATACCAATCAAAACACGATTATTTATTATAGGAAATTAAATAAGATTAATAATAAGATGTAACAAACAATTATTAAAAGAATATATATATGATACAAATTACAAATAAATGCAACTAAATTATCTATAAATAAAATGTTGAGGACCTCTTACAAACAGATACTGATAGTATTCGTAATAAAAAATAATCAGATGAAAAAGAGATCAAAAGTAATTTCACAATATTATTAAAAATGTCAATAATAATAAATCAGTAAATAAACAATTCTAAACAACACTCAACTTGATGTGAAAGGAATTAGATTCGACTGTTTTCCATAAATATTATAAAATCCTTTTCTTTGACAATTTATCATAGTCTCATGATGGCGGAAGGAAGTTCAGACATGCAGCTGTTTGAGCCGCTTTTCTAGAAAGTAATTTACTTTTGTCGACAAGGAATAATAAAAACAACATTGAATGCAGTCCTTTTTACGGCATGGCGGAATTGATCCTCTCGTTGCGGCTGGCAGTAAAATGCGACGAGAAAGTGAAAAGAAAAATCCTTTACGGATGCCTCTAGGAAAGAAGAAAACGCATGTAAGCCGACACGAAGAACCCGTTACCGTATCTTGGATGGCAGGTCGTTACTCCCTTCAACTGTGTATTGTTCCACAGGGATATGAGAAAAAAGCCAGGAAAACAGAGGCAGACATACATCCTCGTGCTCAGCAACAGCGGCGGAAAAATGAAAGCAACTTCAAAAACAAAAATACCACAGTAAATAATACTGAGTATTTAATTTATTGATGTAACCAACTGTATCAGCCTCGAATCGTGTTAAAACAGACAAGCTCCAATAAAATAAATTATTCCATTTTTATTTTGGCGGATGAAAATAATGCTAAGAAAATTTGAATACTAATTGTACATAAATATACTACAGAAAAGAATAATACTGAAGTGAATATCTCAGTTATATATCGTTCATCGTTTTCGTAGAAACATTTATTTAAATCATTGTCGTTCTGGTAAAAAATATCGGTCCGCCAGATAAACGTTATTTTGAAATATTTTATACATATGTATATACAAAGAATGTATTATTTTAACATAGAAAAATAATAACTGTTGATCAACGAAGTTATTTGAAGTCACTCTATTTGAATTATTTTTGTTAGTGGATATGTATTTTTAAAGAATTACAGTGGTAACGGTTGCACTGACGTAGGCGAAAATGAAATATTTTCAGTAAGAATATTTTTCATTCAAAAATACCGATATATTTTAGGATTTCAAATGTAGGTGATCATGGAATTTCAATATTAAAATTTATACACGTTTTGTCACTAAAGACCCGGGATTCGCCTTTCGGCATTCACATGCACAGATAATTTAAAATATATATATATACACGATAAAAACAATTTAGTATTTTGAAATGCGGAACCCGGAACGTTAGTGATAAAAAGTATCGAAATGTACAAAGTTTGAACGATTCAAATTTTAAAAAAAGTATCTTATTTTGTGTGATAAAATGTAATAGAAAAATTTACTTAACTATCGATATTGAAGTATACATACAGTCTATATTATTTTCACCTCTCAAAATTCTCGCAAATATTTTTAGGTATAGCTTGGGGAGACAAATGATAGATAAACAGGATATCCGGATGATTCGTATGACACTAGCAGTTCAATGAAATGGCGTGGAACAGATGTAGTCAGAATGCATTAAAAACGTAACCAAACACTGGCCACGTGCATTATTACAACAGAATGAAGGAAATGAGAATCAAATGATATTTTAGGCAGGAAGTTTAGAAGTGCGATGCGGCAGGAAGCTTTTACTCTCAAAGCTGTTATGAAAACTTTCTGATGTGATATTAATTTATTTACTGGTTAGACACGGTTACATTGCCGTCAAAGAAATACAGCTGCATGCAAACGAATTATTTAGGGTAATAAAATATGTAAAATATTACAGTAATTTTAGCCAGTGTTAAAGAACAATTACCTACATACATTTTTATTATCACTTTATTTCATTTACATAATTTGAGGAAATTTTGTTTGATTTGTAGTATTTTTTTTAAAATCTGTGAATGCAGTACCAGTTCTGACTGCTTGCTTCATAGTAGTATTTTTATAGAAATAAAAAAAAACATTTTTTACAACGACATACATAGACCAGGGATTGCAATACCAGACGAATATATCAATACCGGTTTTTCATATTAAATACCGGTATTAACAACAAAAGTTTTAAAAAAGATACGGCCAATTTTATATTTATCATAAATAAATTAAAATAACAATATATTATTGAAATACTCATCAATTCTAGAACCTGTCAATATTGATTGATACAACTCTCTGCAGATTTATTTATTTTTCAATATTTGATTTACGGTTTTGGTAATACTTATGTATATTGCAATCAATAAACGACGCATATTGACAATTTCATAATCGTTGTCAAATATTTAAATGTGCACCGGATAAATTGAAGAAAAAAATCAACGCAATTAGGATACAATATGTCCAACATAACGAATATGTGATTTATTTACAATGACTAAGTATCTAAGTAATTATGCATAATTGGTGATTTTGTATATCGATACATTAAAACAATTTTTTCTTCTCATTGCTCATTTCTTCGAGCATTCAATTCTAAATTCCCGTAAGTAAAAAAAAAATCTATTTTTGAAGAACCAAAAATTTGATCAACAAAAAGCTTATAAGACTCTTATTAGATAGCGACAACCACGATTTAAAAAAAAATAATAGTGGCTCCTAGCTTCAGAGAGGTTGGGTACCCTTGCTTTAAGCCAAGGGTGCGCTACCTTTTTGCGCTGGAATCTACTTTTAATTGTAAGTTTTCTCGCCATCGACTCCTAGTATGATTCTTATAAGAAATTTTATTTTAGGGGTTTTCCCCAACTTCAAACAAAAAAATGTTTTTAAAAATATTTTTTTAAAAAATGTTTTTTAGTTTTTTAGTTTAATAGTTTTTTTAAAATGTTTTTTAAAATAAAAAAAATAGTATTGTGTACGTAAAGATAATACTAGTAATCATACATAAATAAATGATGCGTCGTAATGTCACCTTCACTCCGCGAAATTTTGTTTTTGTCCCTGACATTGATTTATAGTTCAGAAAAACAAAAGAGTGTTTTCTTTTTTCTTCCGTAGGTGAGATGCAGTGTTTTAAGCAAGTGATACGAGGTAGGTACAGTGAGTCGCATATCTTTCGACGAAGGTGTGTACGGTAATGTGGTTGCACATGCGCTTTCGTATCAGGTGATTGACACGCTCAAACTCCCGATTCGTCATTAATTGAAACACGTCGATAGCCTGGCGAATACGTTTGATTAACATTTTTTAGGTTTGCATATTGAAATATCTTGTAATACAATTGGGCATATTTTGATTCTATAAAATAACACGTATGGTTGATTACTGACGTATGGTTGACTACTGTAACAAATGAATGCAACTAGAATGGAAACAAATATCAAAAAAAGAAAACTATGGAAGACTTGCATAGTTGCCAAAACAGCATAGCTGTTTCTAATAATTGATGAGAAAAGTTACAAATGGAAAACAGACATATTTATCAAACTGTCAATTTACTCAAAATTCTATCTACATATTTAACTTTCCGGCACATATACATATTGCAGTATGACTAGGCACTTAAAGTATGTAATAGCTCTATATAACAAATAATATAAACGAGATTGCATTTTAAATTGGTGAATGCATTTTAGGCTGCATTTAATTCGTACCATACATAAGGACTTTCCGACACGTCAGCGGACTTACGCATAGTCAGAATATAAATAAATATTTAAACTATCTTTTGTTCTACTACTTTAAACTATTATTTTTGTAGAGCGTTCACAAATATGTTATTTCTGTGCTAGATACGAACAAGTGTACTTTTTATTAACACGCATATAATAAATAATAAGATAATTCATATAATTAAGTCAGAAAACAAAAACCGCCGAATCCAACGAAATGGCTTTTTAAGAATGTGATATTTGATAGCGATCATAAAATGTTCAGTAATCAATATTATATATAATATGACAAAACAAACATTTTTAAAATAAAATATTACTAGTCATGGAAGAAATGCGGCATACATTACGTACAAGGGGTGTTATAAATTTATGATTGACCCGTAAATTTTCAGACGCACAAAGGGTATATTTAAGCACAATAATTTATTTAGAAAACACATAGGCACTTATTTGAAAATGACGTACCCAATGACACATCGGGTACTGGAAAAAAGTTAATTCAACCCTAAGCGTGTTTCACGATACGTCAATTTATCAACAGTCTGAATAACATAACTAATGTTTGACACGAGAGCCTTTATTTAGTTTTTAGATAGTAAAATCGACATTAAAAGTTTAATGCAATTTAACGTACATGATCATTTGTTTACCTATAATTAATTAGGTATTATCTAAATTTAACAACCTTTAATTTTTAAGCCTAAGAAAGTTTAATAAAACAGTTTAAAATTATTTTATGCCGCCAGATATTTTTCGTCACTTGAGTCACTTACTGGAGGAGAAAAGAATGCTGAACGTTTTCAAGATGTGTGATATAAAAAATGTAGATTTTATATCGACATTGTGAGGATATAATCCTGTAACATTTAATCGCTATAAGTTGTATATAAAATATATAATTTTATAAATAATCAATATTTAAAAAAATCCATTAGTTTCAGCAGTCATTAAATTAATTAATTACTATTGATTCAATTATAAATAAATACATACTATGATTCAAATTTTGTTTTTATTATTTAAAATCCATTTTAAAGAAGCATAATCCAAAATTCTAGGCCAATCGTGGGGACCTGCGGCCTTTTGACTGTTTTGAAAATTCTGAAAATTTTTGTAAATTCATAAATTCCTGAGATTTTGGATGTTAATAACCTTGGAAGACTTTTAAAAAAAGGTCCCACGATGATAATTTTGGGAAATCCGCAAATTTCTGTGCTTTACAAATTGACACGAAAATGTTTCTGGTCAAAGATTTCCTAGTCAATTCCTTGTCAATGTTTACTGCGGCCTTATGTTGAATCAGATAAATGAATGTGGCATTTAGAGAGAAAAATGTTCCCCACCCCTGTTCTATGCTATAAAAGAGAATCATTAAAAAACGTTCGAGCGTGAAAGGGTTGACAAAAATAATATGCATCAGTACTATAGGTAAATGAAGAAAGATGTAAATTGGATATTCAAAGAGATACATTTATTTAATACACGGAAATTCAGTATGCAGATTGTACAATAAATTATGTAATTAAATAAGTATTCATAATAATTTAAGTGGAGTTTTGGATATCCCATTGACCCATGACTGAGATGACACAAAAACATAGTATAAATAATATATATTTCAGTAGAGTAGGTGCAACGAAGAAAATTCACAACATCTAAAAATAGAAAAGAAAATAAAATAATACTGAAGAGTGCGGTTTCTCCACGATAGGGAGGGAGGTAGACTAGGATCAGAGCAGACATACTAAAAACGAATATTATAGTTGGGGTCAATGAGACCCCAGACTTCAACCCCGCAGTGTGCACACCAAGGTTCGGTGTCACGTGCACTGCATTTACACATAACATTTCCCCACACCACCCCTTTCAAATAAATACATAGGAGCTCAAAGACGTACTTACCAATAATATTCACCCAAGTTCTACACAAAATTAAAGAAAAAATAAATTATTTTAAGTCAGTAAATGTTATAGGTCTTTTAGCCCAAGAATATAGCCAGGATATCGACTGTGGAAAAGAAAAAGGACATAACCCACAGTTTTTTCAAAACAGGTTTGTTTCTATAATCACAATGTATCAAACTTGATAATACGTTATATCAAAAGAATGCAAGCTGCATATGCCGAATTAGTTTGAAAAGGTTGACCTTGTAAAAAGTTAAAACCAAGAAAAAAGACTGAAATAAAAGGTTTTCCTAGACAATTTCTTTAATAAATATTATATTATGTCAATTAAACATCAGTTTAGAATAATTTATGTATAATTCATAATTTGTATATGGCACAAAATCATCAAAACACGTTTTTTGCGCCTCCTGTAAAATTTGATATGTGTGGGTTACGTCCTTTTTCCTTTCCACAGCTGATACTAAAAAGAAAAGGGTAATGTGAAAATTTGTTACCATTTTTAATTAAAAACAATGATGTAGATATTTCGTATTTAGAGTTTTAGAACATTGCATGTATACAGTATACATAATGTACTTCAGAATAAATTAGTGTTTTTAAAATGTAACTTATTTTCGTAACAGCCTTATCATCTTCGTTCTCTTTTTGTCGACTGAAATCAGAATCAATATCTACAGCAAACTTGTATACATTCAATTTTCTCACTCTGTATAATAATTAGAAGAATTTTGTAGAGATCATTCTAAGTCCCCTCTGTCGGTAAAAGCAAACGATAATATTTTTCAGTTTAGTTCTCAATATTTTTTGTTCTCCAAAGATTACTTTGACATTACATTAACGTAAGAAACATTGAAATTATTAACTACATAATATATACTATACGGTTAAAAGTGTGCATGGAAGCTTCAATAATAATAAAAATTATTTCATATTTTCTTCTATTGCCCAGACGCACAAAAACTTACTAGTCACAAAGTAGAGCGATTTTTTTGAAAAGTGAATCAGTGTAACGAGACATGAATATTCATAAAGCGATAAAAAAAATGAAAGCAAATATTTCGACACAAAATATTTTTCGCTCTACAAAGCAGAGAGAAAAAAGATCCTAGAGTTAAAAAATGCTAAAACAATGTTAATCACTTGAAAAACATGATAGTCGTATTTTATATATGTAGTAGAATGTCAACTCTATTAGGTTTGTAAATGTACTAGAGTCAATATTCTAGGCTGTGAAAGGCTGAAGAAAATGATGGAAATGAAATAAAGAATGCATTTATACCACCAAATATTTATCATAATCGAGGTTTATATAAAAGCTTTAGTTCATAAAACGGCAATGGAATAACTATCAATTTTACTCTGAAAATATGTTAACTTTTCTTTAATTAGAATTCTTTCAAGTACGGTAAAAGTTAGGCATTTCAAGTGTCTACATCAGTTCACTGTGCAATGAATTAAAAAATATCAAAGACGAATTGATTCTTGTCTTCGAGAAAAAGTAACCTGCCCTTGAAGCTAGAATAAAATTAGAACAGCTGACGTATTGAAAAAAATAGATACTGTAACAAGCCCGTGTTTCATTGTGTAGAAAAGAAGGTAAAAAAATTGCCACGGGCAATTTATTCAAGGTACATAATATATAAATGCAGTAATTGAAAATTGACTGACAGAGTGTGGCCCAACTATTAAAATAGATTAAAATAATCACACGATTTAAAAGTTTTTGCAATTGATTAAAAAAATGAAATCGTTATATTTTGTGAGAAGAAGTTGACTTAAGAATTTATATTAAGTAACTGATTTAAAATCCGCCGCCTGTGGTTGAGTGGTCAACGTCGTTGGCTACCGCTACGAAGGTCACGGGTTCGAATCCCAGTACGGGCAGTTTTATAAATTGATTTTTCAATCGATTTATGAATTTCTGTTCAAAGGCATGGATGTATATGATGTGTTAAATTCCCCCCTCCCACCCATCCTATGAACGGGGTGTATCGAGAGCGATTAGCTAACCACTAGTCCTGTCATAGCCTTTTCCTTCTATTCCTACTCTATTTGGAAAAAGAGAGGTTGAGCAGCTGAGTAACAAGGAGTTCTCGTAGAAGCACTTCTGTTGAGATAAACTCCATTAGGAGTCCATATGCTCCACATTGGGAGCGGACATGGTAAAAAAAACTGATTTAAAATAGCACACTAGATTTAGAAAAAAATAGCACTATTTAGACATTAATCGGTGCAATATTACACGACAATGGATGTATGATATTATACTTAATGTCTATCATTTGAGTGGTGCCTTATTATGTATGTATTATATTAATTTTAGGTTAAATTAGTATCCATCGAATGCTAAATAACTTTAAATTGCTGCCACCGAAAAAATATTCTCTCGAAAGTGAAAACGAAATAAACGAAAAGACAGACTAAAAAATTGGTGTTGAAAATGAAAACATTTCAAAGTAAAATGTACCTATGTTAAAATAACCAGAGCATGTTGTTGATAATAATACACCTGCAGCATTTCAACTCCGACGCCTATCCACGAATATTTTTGTTATTTTCATAAAATACCTTATCAATTTACGGTCTAACACCGCTGAAGTAGAATTGCACGTCATACTATGTCGATATTTTTTTTTTCAGTGTAAAACTAAGGTACTACGGCAAATGAAAATGGAAGAAAATGTATTGATGCTTTGAGTAAAATCAGTTTTTTAATCTTTGAGAATATAAATTTGTCATTTTAAAGTTATCTAAGAAAATTAGGTATTTGTTTTAATAAATGACACGTAAAATGCTGATAAGAACTTCTTACAGGAAATGACAAAGAATCATTCGTGCACAGGTGTACATTGTTTATTATAGATATGGGTATCTAAAAAATAGCAATGTGACCGATTTCAGAAGCCGTTGTAATACAATTTAAATTTACTAGCAATAATTATAGTATTTTTAATAAAATACTGAGAAATTGATATGTCATGACATATAATTTTAACAATTCAAATATTGTATCATTACTATTAGAAATTTATTGAAAAATTATATTGTAGAAAGGATTTATCGATTATTAAATGAAAAAGAGTTTTTTTAATTTTAAGAAAATTTTACTCGATATTTAGTAATTATTTTTTACTAGTAAGAGATAAACTATAATTAATAATTATCATATTCACATTTTGTCTTCTCAACGCCAAATTCAAAACCATTATCTGAGAGTGAAATGTTTACTGAACATAAAGATGACATGATTTCTAATGTTTCATATCCATACTGTTCATATTAAAACCTTAATGATGTAAGTCAAACGGCACGTTTTATTATATTGCACAATTTATTGCATTTAAGAGAAATCTAAAAAAAGTGATATATATGATTGCACCAGCAGTAATTTCGAATAATAGTCATTTTTTTCTCCGATTGAGAACACATGGCACACGCATCGCATCAGGTAATAGGGACAAGTGTTTCTAAAACTGAGTTATCTGTAGGAGCATAGCAGCTTAGTTATTATATGGGACTTTGGTATAAGTCAATATTGTATGAGTGAGGCACTGCACTACGACAGTTTCACAAAAGAAAACAATAAACAAAAAAGTTTTGATTTACATTCCCGCTAATGTCGAATTTCTATACACAATTAATCGGAAAATTCTTTCGGGATTAAATAAAAAAGGTTGCACTGTTCCAAATGTATTTGTCCCGAATTTTTTTCCATTTAATCACACTTGATGTAAATTACCCCAGCTCCCCCAAACTCCGTTAATGTATCCACAGGTTAAATATTAACGAATATATTTTACTTACGTAAGAAAGCATGGCCATGAGCTAAAAAAACCGGTACCTTGTAAATGTTTTTTTCTCGATATACGACCATTGGTGGGTCTAAGAGTAGTTATGGATATAACGCAAATTAAAATAAAAAAATCCATTGTTTCTATATAATTACAATTTACAATACGTAAAATGAGCTTGAGGCTAGATTTTAATTGGAAATATCGCGGTTATGCAATATTTTATTCATGTTGTCTACGACAAGCAACATATGAGAAATGCTCAATTTTTGGGTGTTGTTCGATAAGGGAGAATCAATGTTCACGCGTAAGCTTCGGGGGGAGGGGGGGGTATCATCCGTAGAACTGTGAAAAAACTAAAAATACCGCTGTTTATATATTATGCAAACTTTGTGATATTATGAGTATCCAAGTGTACTACTTATAAGTTTAGTAGCAGAATATAAACAACGCGGCCATCTTCTTTATTTCAGTAGTATAACTTGTTCTTGTACATTTATTTGTATAATTATTTGTAATTGTTTTACTTATAGGCGCATGCGTGCCTTAGTCCTTCGATCGTAGAAATAATAATATATTGACACAATAGGTTCAATGAACACGTGTGCTTATAAAAAGAATAATTAATGTTTAAAAGATTTAATGTTTAGTGGGTTTTCATTGTGGAATTAACATAGAAATGTTTTTTGATTTTTATGCAAAAAAACGTTGTTTTTGAGAAACAGCTTGAGAATAGTTGGTGCAGTGCAGTGTTGTGGCTGCGCGAGTGATATGTTGCAATTGTTCACAGTCGGCCGAATGAGAAGAAAGAAATTGGGCACATTATAATTGAGTGGAGGCAGTGGGGATATGCCGCACTTGTCAAATCACGATCACGCGTATTCTCATTGCCCAACCTGTGGAAACTTGGATGGCCGAATAACCGATGGCGTACGGAGGATTTCATCAAAATATTCGTGAACAAAATTGTATTAATTCTTATCATCTTCCTTAGCCAACAGCGGATTACTCTATAAGCAAATGAGGGCCTGCAAAAATAGCTTATATTATATAACCTATTTTAATATATTTTTATTATTTTACATGGATTTTTTTGTCATTTGAAAAACAGGGCCTCCAAATTTTATTGCGCCTGAGGCCTTTCGAGTGTTTAACCCACCATTGTCCTAAACTATCGTTTATTTAATGAAACTGTCAATCATACATATCTTCAGTAATTTATGAAAAATGCAGCTCGAAACGATTCATACGAATCATTAGAATTTCCAGTATTCAACTGTGGGGGCGTGTTTTCCGAGATTTTTTTTTATCGCATAACACGCCCAGCACAATTTCTCGCATGGGAGTAAAGTGTGGATAGAGATATGTGTGTTGGTATTGTCATATGGATATTTGGCTGTCATAAAACCAGTGAGAATGTTAAACGTTCTATAATCTATTCTATTTTATTTTTACAAAAAAAAAATGGCACGATTAAATAGTTGACGTTTTACAGTATAACTATAAATACGATCCTTCATATGAGTTATAAGAAAAAAAAGTTTGACAAAAAAATCGACCAAAAATCAAGAAACATTAATATTTAACATAATTCGCTATTTTAATATTTTTCCTAGTTGTTTTCCAAATTGCGGTGAATAATAACTATATTTCAAATTAAACATTGTATTTCAGCAGGCGATGCGGTACCTAACCAAATAATAATGGGGTTGTCTTTGATATAGCGAGCACTAACTAGTCAAGTCAGTGGAGTAACTTGAAGTTGTATACGTTCGAGGGTGAGCAACCAACCCTCTAAAAGCCCACAAGAATACCTAGCTCGAAAACATCGAATTTTCCCGATTCATCACAGAATACGCCAACAAATAAGCCGAGTGGTTTATTTTTACACGGTTTCGAAATTGCACGTTCCAATGTAATGGAACGTACCTTTAATTTCTCTATGATAACTTCATCTTTTTTACACGTTTTTTATGCACGGCTTTTTCGCATGGACGTTCCATGTAAACTATCTATATATAAAAAATGATTTATCCCCCGAGTAAATTATCTTAATGATATTTCGACAAAGCATGAACAAGAGTGGGTGAGCCTTTAAAAAAATTATCAATAATAAAAATAAGGCCTGACTGATAGGCTAATACTTATGTCCTGAATATTTTTTATGCCTTGAGGATATTTAAATAACTTATAATATTATTCCATAATTATACGTATTTATGAGAAAATAAAATAAAATATAAGTGATAGTAAATCAACACCTACGAAAAAATTCTTGAAACATTAATCAAACTATGACACCTAAAGAATTTATGTATAAATAACTGTAATATGTACATATGTACTTACATACTTCCTTCTTTCATTATTTTGCGAAACACATATTTACGTACTGTCACCAGGTGAAATTATTCAGGACACCTTGTTACCAACAGTATAAATACGTTTACCTACGAAATGGTATTTAATTTTACTAAACATCAAAATAGACCCGCAATACTTCTATTAAAAGAAAATAGTTAATTATCTAATATGAATGTCTGTCTCAAATGACAAGTTATAGTTAGAAACACATGATTGACCAATTCAATAGCAGTACTAGGTCAATAGTTTACAAAATATCATTGGAACCTTTTATTTTGGCAGAACCATATGATTTGATCAACACCGCCTTTGACGTAAACAAATCGATTTCAGAAATAACAGAAACATATAAAATGGAGTATTCATCGTTCAATATCAACATGGAATTAAATCAGTAAAAGCTTGAATAGATTTATAAAAATATAAATGATAATCAAATTACGAACCTGTGGGGTCAATGCCTTCTGATCACGATTTTTATCCCTTCTTTGTGTTCTCAAAAACAACTACTCTTTGTGCACTGAATAAGTTTATCTTTATGTCACAACACTGGTCACTCACTTGACGATTATCAAATTCATGAATTATCACCGATATTTTCTCACATCACCGTAAAACAGATCAAGTTAACGCTTCGGTATTCGATATTTACCGTTAAACACAATGACACCAGCGAGAGTAATCGGCTGTATTTCGTGCTACCAGACCCACGTAACAGCAACAACACACGCACAGCTGTAGAGCTGTGTTTCTAAACTGATCTGAAGTCAGCGGTACATCGCCATGAAATTTAAGCCGAGGTAAAATCTTTACCTTTGTCACTGCCATCTGTTAAAATAAAATTTCACACGATGCAAAAATTTAAGAGGGAACGACTTTACCGACGGTTCATGTTAGATAACTGCAATATGAATTCAAGAGAAATATGATTGTTTTTCAATTAACTATTTTCAAACATTATGCTTTCATTGTTTTTGTTATATAAAAAATGCATCGTCAGACTAAAAAGTGGGCCCCTCCGGGATTTGAACCCGGGACCTCCTGCACCCAAAGCAGGAATCATACCCCTAGACCAAGAGGCCACCTAACTTGCTTTAAAAATTTAATATTTATAAGACTCTATAGAAATACTCCCATTTTCTTAATTTTATTAAAAATAATAATTTCAATTCGACAACTTCGTCATTATAATAAACACGTGGCCTACGAGCATCAAAGTTTTCCTAGATAGAATAAAAAATCGAAGCTTCTTCATATTTGTTAAATATACATCCCTTAAATTGTCTTTTTAAGTCACCATGCCAACAAAGATTATTGATTCAACTTCTAAATTGTGGTCAAGCTGGTATTTCTATTGAAAATATACAAAAATTTTAACATTGCAACCATAATTGCTTCCTAATAATAAAAAAACATGAAACTGTGTAAATTTCACCTTCGCTACCATCCGCCTGGCATAATTTTAGAATATCTTCAAGCGGGATCTATAAAAACTAAAATTGTGGATTTATTGGACTTATCAACGCTGTAAGTATTTATTTAAATATTATTCCAGTGGGAAATTATGAAAAATGATATATATGATAGATAATATATTTTAAAATAGGTTTGTTATGGTAAAAATTTCAATAGCTTACTTTAATTATTTTTCAATTCATGTATGCTATGAAAACTACTCTCATGTATATAATAATATACATACTGCTTAAATAAAGTTATAGATAATGATAATTCATATTAAGTACATTTTCAAATTATAACTTTTAATTTCATTAGATGGTAAGAATGTTAATTTTTTACTCTAGTTCAAATGTTGATGATGTTACAAAAGAAATGTCAGATAGAGAACCACTGATCACTGCAGATGTAATTCCTCAACTCAAGTCTTGCATCATGACTTTAAAGAAGAAGTTGCAAGATGATGGCCCATCTGGGAAAAGGTTTTACATTTACAAAACATTGCAAACACATTTATTACCACTTACCAATGTTGCATTTGATAAACAAGGAATCAAGTGAGTAAGAAAAACATCTATTTGGAATTAATTATGTAGATAAATGGTATATAACAATATTATACATCTTACTTAGATGGAATTTTATTGATTTATGACTATATCCATTATCTATTTAAAAAGGAAAATTCAGTCACTGTGTGGCGCATCCAATATTTTTTGACTCTTATCAGTTTCAAAAATATAAGAATAGCATAGTCTACAGATCACGGATTGTTATTAGTGTCCTACGGAGATATTCAAAAGTTATTGATTCTATTAAAGATTTTTTTTTTAGCAATTTCAATTAAGGTTGTTGCAGACACTCAACACGGCTTTCGTGCTAGCCACTCGACAAACCACCAACTCCTCCGAGTAACGGAGTTTATCACAAGTGGATTCATTCTTAAAGAAGTCACGGCTGGCCTCTTTTTAGATATCGCAAAAGCCTTCGACAGAGTATGGACCGAAGGGCTTGTATTCAAAATGTCGAAGGCTGGTATAGGGTCACCGCTGGTAAAAATTCTCAACTCATTCATGACAGGCAGATGTTTCAACGTTAAAATGGATGGAATTCGATCCTCATCAAGGTCAACTCGGGCGGGAGTTCCGCAAGGCTCTGTTTTGGGACCCATACTATACAATATATACACCTATGACATTCCTTCCGGCGGAGAAAGCGACGCAATTATAGCACAATATGCAGATGATACGGCTATTTTAGCTAAATCTCGAAATCGACAAGGCGCTGTCACGCAGGTTCAATCAGCTGCCGATACAATAGCAGACTGGTGCGACAAATGGCGAATCAAAATTAATACCGAAAAAAGCGCGGCAGTAATGTTTTCAAAGGGTTTTATTAGAAAACCTAATTTTGCTTGCATACGCATGCACAACGCAGAGATCAAGTGGTCCAATTCGGTTAAGTATCTTGGACTCACGCTAGATAGTCGACTTAAATTTAATGAACACGTCGCGATTAAAAAACGTCAAGCTAATGCTACAAAGGCAAGGTTGTACTTTATGCTTAACGCGAGAAGCAAACTTACTCTCAAAAGCAAGCTGCTCCTTTACACAGCAATTACTCGACCAATCATGGTGTACGCTGCTCCAATATGGACGTATGCTCACCGTAAACATATGAAGACTCTCCAGATTGTCCAAAATAAATCACTGAGACAGATATGTAACGCCCCGTGGTACGTGCGTAACTCGCTGCTTCACAGAGACTTGAAAATACCTACCATCCGCGAGTTCGTTCGTGAAATATCACAAAAGTTTCACAGCGAGGTAGGAAAACATTCTAACCCAACGATCTCTGATCTCCACAACTATGACGAGACACTGCCTGAGAATCGTTTTAGACCCAGAGCAGTCCTGCTCGACGACCCTCCATAGATCTTATATCGTATAAAATTGTCAATTTTAGAACGAACTTAGCATCACGAAAATGACTCTCTTTGTTTAAAAACAATTTGTATACTGTATGTGTGTATGTATGTATCCGCATGTGTGTGTACATGTACGGATATAGTATGGAGGAAGCATATGGAATGTGATTTGCAAAATAATGCATATGGAGTTCCCGTGAACTTCTTATCTCTGTAGTGATCGCGCCCTTCCGTCTGCGAACGACGGTAAGGGGATGCAATTTACAATTTTTCAAAATCTTTATCGATGAAGGAGACTGGAAGAACCTTGACGCTGGCGCGTCCTGGTACTTGAAGCTCCATAAATTTGATATCCAAAAAAAAAAAAAAAAGGTTGTTGTTATGAGTTGTAGATACTGCTTACTTATTTGTATTGTACAGTATTGAGTAAAACAACTGTATCATCAGTATTTTCTCTATTTCTTGATGCGCAAAGATGTGGGTTTCCTTCAGTGGCTAGAAATTTGGGGCCCTCATGAAAATGTCATGCAAGAACAACCCACGCAATTTGTTATATTGAATACTTAGAAATTTTGGCCCTTCTTTTCGCTGGGCCCTCATACACTGCATGACTCTGCTTTGAGGTGGTTTTGCCGCTGGTTTCCTTGGCACAAACTGCCAGAATGCATTCCAAATTCATTCAAACATAGTTCAATTCTGAACTCCTAACATAAATTACCATATATTTTTATTTTCTTTATTTTCAGTTGCATCACGGGTAGTTATGACCGTACATGCAAAATATGGAATATTGATACAGGTGAAGATGTGAAAACATTAATCGGTCATAATAATGTTGTGTACTCTGTTTCCTACAATTATCCGGCCTGGTCAGTATTTTCTTAATGATCATCATTTGTACTTAAGCAAGCATTTGCAAAAGTAGTTGTATGAGGATGCCTCTGAAAGAGACGAAACACGTGTCACAGTTTGTAACACAATACGTGGAACAATCTAAGTTATTTTATTTTATATTAAAATGAACTTCCATCGAAAGTAATAATATACTGTATTTCCTCGATTACAAGATGCGTGTTTTTTCTTATTTTGGTGTCTCTGAAATTGGGGTACGTCTTATTATCTATTGTGTAGTACAGGGGTTACCAACCCCGTGCCTGCCATGGCGACCGCTGACCGATTTCGGTGCGCCCGCCAACTAAAAAAAAAAAACGAGTCACACTGATAATTTGGGCAAATCGGTAAATTCCCGGGTTATAAATAACCTTGAAAAAATGTGGTGCCCGCCGCTCTAACAATATTTTAGAATACACTCTAGGGTCCAAGAAGGTTGGTAAATCCTGGTGTAGTATATAACGCTGTATTAGGTTATTTTTAATTATTGATACATCAAAAATAATAGCGCATCTTATAATCGAGGAAATACAGTATATTAGTTTATTATCTGCAGTTGTGAACTAATCTGGCAATGTGAGACCCCACAACTACAAATTTTTTCAATAGATTATTTACATTAAATCTTATATAATATCCATATATTTATTTCTAAATTAAGTTTAGTGATCGAATCATAACTGGCTCATTCGACAAGACTGGAAAAATATGGGATCCCACAATTGGAGAATGCCTTGTGACTTTGTGGGGACATCAAGCGGAAGTTGTAGCAGCTCAATTCTCTTCAAATAGTGAACTGGTTGCCACTGCCTCCATGGATCATACAGGAAGAATATATCACAGCGCTACAGGTATTCTTGATGGACATTAATCAAAAGCATCATTATGGATGTATATGATAATGTGAAAACAATGCACCTGATTTTTTTTGTTGAAAAATTTATGATGAAGAAAATGTTTTGTATCTTTTAAGGGCAAGAGTTTCTTCCTTTGATTGGACACACTGCAGAAATCATAGCAATAAATTTCAATATTACCACCGATCAACAGCTTATTACAGGCTCATTTGATGGAACGATTTCAATTTGGGATATAAGAGTTAAAGAGTAAGTTTTTTTTATTAATTTGACATTTACTTGGTAGAACTCCATTTTAATAGGGTAAAATATCAAGGTATTTCAGTTCTACAGTTTTTTAAAAAATTAAAGGTTGATAGCTATTTCGGCTTTCGCCATCGTCAGAACTATCTATAATAGCTATCGAAATAGCTATCAACCTTTAATTTTTTAAAAAACTGTAGAACTGAAATACCTTGATATTTTAACCTATTAAAGAGTAAGGATTGATTAAAGTATTAAAGTAACTATATTGTACTGTCAATTATGTAAATAAGCTGGTGAAATCTTTTGATTGAATACCACAAGAATTTAATAAGATGAATCGTAGTAATTTAAAAAACTTACAAAATGTTTATATGATGGATTATTTTATGAATACAAATTTAAATTACTTACTGAGTATTCTTGTCAATACGTATGACTATCATAAAATTTCAGCATTTTTTTTACCGTTAACGTGTAAAATTTTAGCCAAGTTGTAACATTCACTGGGCACGACGCTGAAATATCTAACTGCCTTTATAATTGGAACTGTAATCTCATCGGCAGCAGTTCACTAGATAAAACTGCTCGTATATGGGATGTCCGTTCCCGGAAATGTTTGGCAACCTTACGTGGACACTTAGATGAGGTAATTTTTTAGAAGATTCACAATTTTGCTTAGAGATAAAATATTATTATCATTTAAATCACACTTAAATGTTTATTCTTAGTTTTATTTGGTATTTCTAAACTAATTTACAGATACTTTTCTCAATTCTCTTGTACTTTTTTTTTATTGCATATCCCACAAAGTGGTTATCCTCAACTGATAATTCTTCACTAGAATATTAAAAAAGTTATATCCTACGAATTTAGGATAAAAAAAATATTAAAGAATTTATTTTTATTTGTTTGATGGGTCGTTTTGGCCAGTAATCTAAAAGTCCAAAATCATAGAAGTATCCCAAATTTGGAGAAATGTACATGGACAATAATATATTTTTAAATGATTGTAATAAAGGCAATTTAGCTTAAAATATTAAATAAAACATGTTTGGACAATATTATGGCTGTCTTTATTTCTAATGATTGAGCCAAGGTTTTTCATGAGATTGGTCCAGTTGGATTCCAATTGGTTATTTTATTTTCAGACAAGAACTGGTAAATGAAATTTTTGCTTATTATTACCACCGAAACTAAGAATAAATTTTTATTTTTTTACTTTAGAATTGATTTATCAAAAATAGTCAAAAGTAGCATTCATCCCCATTTCTGAGAGAATTTTTTGCTTAACTCTTACCTACTACCATAAATTAAAATGTTTTAAAAAAGCCAATAATGTTTTTCAAGAATTGAGTTTTCTGTGAAATTTCTAGATGTCGTCATAGATGAATTTAGGAAGAAAAATGATACCATCGTACATTATGTACTCTGTTAAGAGATATGATGCCGAAATATAATAAGAACTATTTTTAATCATTTCGGGAACATTTTTACTAAAACTGTTTAGTATAAAAAAACAAAGAAGAAATAAACAAAGTGGATAAATATTTTCGTGCTTCATGTATTTGCTAAATTAGATAATTGCAGAAAGAAATTTTCATTCAGGTATTAGATGTGTCCTTCGATTGGTGTGGAAAACGGTTAGCTACGTGCTCAGTAGATGGTACTAGCAGAATCTATGATGTCACTACTGACTTCCGAGAGATGGCTGTTATGAAAGGTCATTCTGAGGAAGTCTCGAAGGTATAGATAAAAATATAATTACATGAATAATAGCAATAAAAACAATACGATCAACGATATTTTATTGATCAAAAATTAATGTAAATAAAATTATTTAAGGTATGTTTTAGTCCTGGCGGTTCGTGTTTGTTGACCGCTTCTTCAGATCAGACTGCGCGAATTTGGAATTCCGAAACAGGAAACTGCAACCAGGTGTGTTGTTTTTCTCTCTCTTGAAGCGGAAAATTGGTTACCGCTTTTGAAATTTGTTATTGATGATAATATTGCTAAAGAAGGCTAAAGCATTTTGGAAATGTTAATATGTTGTCAATTGCCAAGTTAAAATATTTGTACTAACAAGCTTTGCCAAGGCATGTTTTTATTTATTCAATAATTTTACGACACTCAACGTAATTAATTTTACAAACTGCTTGTGTGAAACTGTTCATAGATGTATACAATATACCTTTATGAAAGAGAGAAAAAAATCGTCGTAATTCAATATTTCATAAATTATAATAATCAAATGATCATGAAATTAAAAAAAAGATTTGTGCGATTTTGTTTTATTTTATACACAGGTTTTATTGGGTTTTAAATGGGTATTACATATTGTAATCATATTTTGATATTTCTTTGTAAAATATTTGGTAATTAAATTTACTGACGTTTTTTTTTTTTTTTCAAAAGATATCTTAACATTATTGGGATTGAATCTAATTTATATATCAATATATACATATGAAGTGAGGTTATTAACCTTCCGTACAACATTATGTTCACACAATATTGAAATACATGTCGTTTACTCGTGAAATTGCTTTGTTTGCTTTACGCATGGTTACCTGTTCATCCGACATGAATTTTATTTAGGAATATTGTCTGAATAGCGCAGTTAGAATAAATTTAATAATATCGTAGGTATAATAAATGAATAATTCCATACAGCCGTAGTTAATGGTCACAAAGTTAAACGCACTGAAGCGCTACAGAGCGTTACTTACAGTTTACCAGTGATGCACACCCGAGGCCAAAAATTATTTGTATGGCATATACTAATTACCAAGTTTGCCAAAGTTTATTTTAAATATTAGCCAGAGAGAAATACTGTTGAAGTTCTCAAGATCGAAGCAAACGAGTCACACTATCTGCAATACAGGTGTAATCAGTGGGGCATCACCAAATAAGTGCACGAGGTGCGCGCTTGGGGCCTCCAAATAGTAGACGCCTAAAAATACAATATATCTTAAATAACTTTGGTCAGATAACTGTGCTGGCCAAAATAATAATTTATTATATTTAACTAAACCGAAGTCCGAATGTACTGAGGTAACATGGCAAACAATTAAAATTATACATTTAAAAAAATAATTACGTTCAGTACAGTATGAACTCGTAATTATCTTAGACTGCCATTTTTTGACTCGTTACAGTGCAAAACTAGAGGTGCGATATGCTGTATTATACTTGGTATTATTTAATAATATAGTGGTGTTATTTCTTGTTCTAGGTCTTGTCGGGTCACCGGGGCGAAGTATTTTCTTGCGCTTTCAGCTATATGGGAGATGCTTTGGTAACGGCTTCCAAGGATAATACTTGCAAAGTTTGGAGATGATATGATTGGTTCCTCAACCACCGATGAGGCTTACTATTTGCTTGCAAATCCTTAGATGACTATCGAAAACGATATTATTGATAGAAATAAAGAAGAGATTGAATCGTTCTAGCCGTCCAATCTCAACAACTTATATATTTAATATATGCTAATGGTGTTGCGCTTGATTTTTCAGTATACCATTTACTTTGAACTGGATTTTCACTATCGACTTTCCTTCTTATAAATTCAGTGTTTTTTTTTTTTTTAAGGCACTGATATGAATAAAAGAGTGGGTACAAATTTCTTATTGTCGAGGGCTATATGAATGATCCGAGAAGGTGGGTATGGAATGTGAAGATGCTGAGAATTTTTTTTAATGGGAAAAGATTACGCTTGCAAGTCACGTTTATTAAATAAATAGCACTAGGATGTGCAAATATATATTTTTAACTATTTTGCAACAGTAACAGCCGTTGCGGTTGTTAGTAGAGCTCTAGTATTAAACTAAAAACTATAATTTCGTAATTCTACTTGTGAAATGCAATTTGTAGGTCGTTTCTCTTTTTGGTATTCTATTAAAGCCCGATAATGCTTAATACACGGATACCTAAACCTGTAGTGGAAAACGGAATTTAAGAGTTCATCACAACACCCCATAGCTTAGACCAAAATATTTGTACTTGATGGTAACCATTCTAAGACATGAATGAAAACTTTTCGTCGGCTCTTTAAACGACCATTTTCCTCAATTTTCAGTCATTTTACCCAATCTGAATTTTTTACAGCTAGACAACTTACAAATCGTTCGGATATATAGATGTGATAATTATAACACTAGACACAAAAGACAGTAGAATGTCAAAATACTTTTTTCCCAATTCGGGAATCACTGATATTTATTTAAGTTTTTCCTGTTAAAAAAATCTCTCATGATTGACGCTGGATCAATATGTATTAGTAACTGAATCATTAAAATAGTGTGATCATGTTGGTATAATACTATTAATGTAAAGACGTATACACAATTGCTTTGTTCCTCCTGTGCTGCTTTATAGTGACGTGTTATGGCACGTTACAACAGGAGAGTAACTGGCTTAACTTTTTCCTGGATACGAAGGTAAAAAAGTGGCTAACCAGCACGTTATTACGTTTTAAATAAAAAGCGACAATAGACCTGGGTTGCACAGGTGCTGCGGATGCCTAAAGAGAACCTGAACCTTGTTTCTCTTTTCTATCAACCGAATGGATACCGCCGCCGTAGTAAGTCACCGATGACCATCCATAGGATGTACTCAGCGGAGCTACTGCTGGGATGATCTGGGAGGAAACAAATATACTAGCGGGGGACAGGGAATCTTGGAGGAACGGTGTGGTGGTATCCTCCGAATAGGGAGTTCAACAATTGGAATAATAAATGTATATTGAGTAAACACGTCGGATAAATGTGGAACTATAATATTGTAATAGAATATTTTATATCCATACTATTCTAAGTTTTTGATTGTGCAGAACTGAACTTTGGATGTTATAATAGAAACGTAGTAGCTTTCAATATCAATATCTGTCAGAAATCTAAAAACTATATTAGAGGTTAAATTCTTTTTTACACTTTTAATTTCGGAAACATTTAATATTGTTGCTTGCAATCACAATCACTCATAAAAGTGTAATGAAATGTATGTAGGTAAATTATACATAGAAAGGTAGCGAAAGCGTGGACATTTTGATGCATTGTATTATTATGTGATATATCAATGAATATTGTGAGAATTTATTAGGAGGAGTGCTTTTAAATGTATGAATAAATCAGAGAACAATGTAGACTGCATGAGAAATTAGATTGGTAGATTTTCAATCACATCTGGTGCTATCAAGATTAGAGATTGAGTAAGCCAAAAGAAAAGTCATTACCGGCGGAATGAATTCTGAAATAATGGCCTGTAACCTTATAATGAATGTAGAAAAATAAAAATAAAATAAAAAAATCGATTTTAATTACTTATTTCTACTCTTATGTGCTAAAAAACTTAGTTTGCTTTAAGTCCTGAATTAACAAGGCGATGGGGATTAAAAACATTATTAATATACATATCTGATCAGCAAGACTTTCAGAAACCGCCGCATGGACTTGTGAAGGAAATCAGGCAAGTAATCGATAGTCGGTCCAGATATTAAAAACGATGAAATTAAAAAAAAAACCTAAAACTTTGCTGTCAACCGCTAAAACATCACGGTGAAAAAGAACTCCATAAAATTGCCGATAAATTGCTGATGCTAAAATTGAGTTATAATCTTAATTAAATAGATATTTTATTTCATTACAAAAATCAAAACAAATTACTTTTTTGAAATATGTGTCGGGTCATGTTATAGGTTATTAGTATCTTAAGTTTAATGTTCATAGCAACTGTAATTATACTTTGTATTGCAATTGATGTTTGCGTATTCTTTATTTTGACTTTTAAGTAATTAAGTCTTGAACTAGTTTACAAAATTATACAAATTCTTGTTTCGTATTATTGTAAATGACTTTTGAGACCTCTTTTACCTTTTGGATTGGATGGATTAGGGTTTTTAGTTCACTTAAAATATGTAAATCTGGAAAATTAAAATCGAGCCCGAAATGTGCGGTTTCGTTATTATGAACAGAGATTTTATAGACGAAGAAGCTTAGATGCAACCGTTTATGATTTTGAATGTATTGATAGTCCTAAGTTATGTAACTATTCAAGTTTTATTTATTTACAATTATTAATACTATGGACAGTATAAAATTATCAAACAAAAGAAGGGTAGGTAAATAATATTATTATTCTGATTGAGCGTTGAGATTTTCGGAAAGTGGTGGAAGCTTAGAAGTATTCAAGCGAAATCAGTCTTATAACGATTCAAATTCGAAATCAGTCTTGTTAACATGCAAATTGGTTATCGGTATCGATTGTACGCGAAATTGAATACATACATTTATTTAGTTCTATTTTTGTTTGATGTAACATTAGAAAAAAGGCATTGCAGGTCCATATATTTATTCTGAAAGCAAGTTGGTGCAATTTTTATTGTAACCACAGCTAGGGTATCCAATCCTGGAGCCTTTTTCCAATCCCGGGATTTCGAGATTGATAAATTTTCCCCAAATTGTCACACAGAAGCTCGTTTTTTTTTTTAGCTCACCGAGGAATTTCAAATCCACAGTTTGTCAATTTTCGGGATTCGCTAAAAAATTCTCAATCCCGAAATCCCGGGATCACGCCCATGTCAATATCGGGATTTCGGGATCAGAAAATTAAATGGGATCCCGGGATTGGATGCCCTAACCACAGCCCGTAGCCCGCCACTGAAAGATTAGTTGAAATCTGGAAAATGGGTTAATCATATTGCCCCAACGTTAATTAAACTTTTCCGATCAGTATTAAGAAAGTGAATATTTTTTAATTCCGGGTTGATTTAGTCAATATATTTGTCTGATTTGAAAGTGTCATGCCTCTTCCTTCAAAACACTATGAAAGTATAAAAAATAATTTAAAAAAATAACAAGACTTTTATGCGAGATGGAATGCGACATGGTATAACGCGAAAATATTTTTAATAAAATATGCTTTTAGAATTTCTTACTTTTTTATCCAATATCAAAGAATTTATTAGCTAAATTAATTGGATTGCCACTTATAGACAAATATATTTTATCATTTTAAAAGTCATAAATACAATAAAAGAGTCAAGTCTGTATGTACTCTGCAGTAACAGAAACTTTTTCTTTAACTAAACAATAATAAACATGTTTTTATTAAAATTAATTCACTCGGTTCTTCGGTGAATATGATCCACCATCATTACATGGATATTTTTTTAAAAAAGGAATATAAAACAATATTTAGGTATACGATATGATTTTGAAATGAAATGAAATGTTTAAAAGAAATCCGAAACTGATCCTGTGGTTTTTAATACAAGTGTCTGATAAAACTCGCTCAACAAAGTTGTGTTAATTTTTAAGTGTAAGTTTCATATTTCAATTATATTTTTTAATCACTTTTAGGGTGTTTACTGTCAATAATTGGTGGAAAGGCATTATATTAATAAAAACACAATAATCCTTTGTACTTCTGTAGTACTTGTACTTGTACTTTGTAGCACTGTTAAATTATATTTCTTATCAGTTGACGATGCTCGTAATGAGCGAAACCGGTCCTGACATATTAAATAAAGTGGAATGAAGTACAAAGGATTATTGTGTTTTTATTAATATATTTTTTAAATATACATAAAGGCTTCAGCTGTACCTGGGATCGTAACTTTTTTCACATTCCTTAGTCTTACAATGATAGTTTATCATCCCTTTGAATACGGAGGTTCTTCATTAGTTACTAAATAATAAATGCCAGATCTGAAAAAAAAACGTAACTAGTTCAGTGAAATTGGATGATACGACATAAAATTGATGAAATTCTTAACGTAAAGAATCATTTTTTTGTTAGACATTAACTGTCAACATTTGTATTCTTCGTTAATTTCTTCAATTAAAATTATTTTTAGAACTTTGTTATTTCAATGATTGTGTAACAAATTTGACTTGTGTTTCTACTCTTTAAAATCATCTTTAGACGTTTCTAAAATAGAAAAATCACGTGTTACCACCGAATCAATCGACAATATTGAAGTTGGATTATGTAGAATTTCAGTTATCTCTGATGTGCATATCGCAAAAAGGTCTATTGCTGTGATGTCTGATAATTGCGGACAGCATTCACTAATCCACTTTGTTAAAAAAAAAAAAAATTACAGATTCTCACCAAAAAAGGCCATTACAGCACGAAAGTATTATGGGCTATTGGTGGTCCAGATTATCTTTATTAAAAGCGTGGACTATTTTTAAAAACGCTTAAAAACATGATAACAACTTGACTGACTTGATTGTGTACAAAACTTTAGCACACTGGTGTATGAATTCGTGAGTTTTTACTACACTTTCATAAAATATGTTTATATTTTGAACTCAACTCGATAAATTTCTTAATTTATTTGATTTTAGTAGATAAAATTGACTTTATATAACGTTATATATTCAATAAATATAATCTGAACTGGCAAAATATTTGGTAATTTCAAAAATTCAAATGATTTATATACAAAATTAATTTATTAATTTACTATGTAATTCAGAGAAAACTTACATATCCTTAACTGTTAAACCACCCATTATAGCTGTGTCTTGGTAAGTGCACGTCGCGTTAACCATTTCTTCATAGCTTGCACACTTTTCGCCGGTGAAAATGCCTGTACCAGTTCCGTAGCCAAGGGTTTCCGCAAAATACTGACATGATCTCAGATGCGAACATCCGTCTTCGCCGTCGCAGCCAACCATCAATGCTCCTCCGTTAGGATAAAAATCGGCATGCCCTACAGGAATTTGAATACCCATGAAGTGGGTGTCTGTATGAATGACCTCCACGTAGTTTGCGTCTTCTTTGCTGACCCTGTCTAGTCTGTCCTCCCAAATTTTGTTTGCTGGGTCCAAAACTTATCACAATAAAAACATTAAATATCTCATGTATTATCAGATAACATATCTCTAATATTGTACATAAAAATGTGTTTATTAAAATCAAATGTGTCTAATAGCTAGCATAATTATTTGACATATAGTTCAAAAAGTAATGAAAACAGAAAAAGAAAAGTCTTTTAAGTTAAAAGATAACTTTTATTCTCGCCGTTGAAATTGCCAAATTGATTATATTATTGTTTAACTTTTTCTATTAAACACAATTTTGTGTCATGATTTCATATTTTTTTCAAACGGTCAAGACATTCCCGGTTACCCAGGGTTTCCCAAAATATGTTCCTCAGAACCTGAATATGTACATAACTTAAAAACCACTTTTTAAATGTTTTCCATAAACTAGCAATTATGATTTCTTGGTTTGGAATCCATTTTCCATAATAGCAAAATTAGCATACTTAATTCAGCGCAAGTGATTCTGATATAAATCTCATTAAATTCTTTCTTGTAGAGCTTTTCCAAAAAATCCCCCAATGTGTCAAAACAAGTTATTATTGTTTTACTTTCGTTAAATACAACCTATTTATACGATACAGGATTTCCTTTTTATGCTGCACCGAAGTCAAAGTACAGGAACAGACTCGACGCCACACCGTTTAAAAATTACTTTTTTTTTTTTTTTGACATAGAGCAGACAATTTTAGATTGTAAAAAGAGTAAAGCGTTTATCACCAGAGAAATTTTATGAAACGTTCTGAATGGTAATAATTAAGAATATATTTTAAACAAGTATGCTGAATTTCAAACAGAAATTGCTACGCCACCTGTGAAAGTTCTGTCAATAATGATTGAGTGTTATCTGTATTTGATTAGCAAAGTCATACACTGATATTACTCTCACTTTGGTAAGTTTTAAGACTCTAAGATTTTAGGATTTTTTACGTAGAGATACCGCGAGATTTAAAACAGATGGTTATTTTTAATTATGTTTTTAAGTCACCTGTTAGATAATCAATGCGTCCTCGTTTTAAATTTCTAGCAGTGAAGCCAGAGAGTTGGCCACCCATACTGAAGCCGACCAAATGGATGTTTTTGAAATGGACCCCTTCTGCATTAAGCCAGTCTATGAAAGAGGCCACGATTAGACTTACGTGTGGTACTCTTCCAACGACATCTTCATATTCTCCAGCCGCAGAGGCTTCCCAGTTCACCGATATCATATTGCAATCTTCAGCAATAAGAAATCCTGCTTGTAAATATTGATATCGATTGGTTATATATAATATCAACGTTTAAATTATAAATATTATGACTACTGACGATGGTGCTCCTTTGTTGGGTTCTTAACAACCTTTTTACTAATCATTGAGCCTGTCTTCATTGAGATGATATAAAAAGAGTAAGATATTATAGATTGGATTTGGTTTTATGTTTCATTTTAGAGAGATAGATTATTTTGTTACTGAATTGATTTGGTCCAAATCTATATTTTATTTGGTAATTAAACGATCAATTAATGCAGATAGCCTGATTGTGACTCGAACCCGGTATGATATATCGCTACCTGACACCGGTGTTTCATAAGGAATACCGGTATTACAAAAATAAATTAAAACTTAAATAAAATACGGCCAATTGGGATCACAATACCAGATACATAAATCAATATTTAAAAAAAAAAAAATTCGTTAACATCCAAAGCATAAAAAATCTTTATTAAAATAATTTAAATTTAACGGCTGGTTCGCCAATGTTTCAATTTTTTGATGATTTACCATATTTGTAATCACCAACGAGGACTTAGTTACAAGGTTTGCCCTTGGCTTAAAAACAGGTAAAATATTCATTTATATGACTGGTTCTTTATACATTATTAATAATTTCTTTTTTTTTCAATAATTTTACGAATCCAAATACGTTGTACAATAATATTATGACAATGAAATAAAGTATTATTTTTATTTAAGACGAGAAAAAATATAAAACCACACGAATATTGTATAAAAAAACGTCGAGAAATACGTAAACAATCTTTTGAAATAAATAACTAGGTAGAAAGAAATCTTATATATACAAAAGATACAGGGTAAATACAATATTCTACAATATATATGCTGTTCCATACCAAATTATGAAAACGAAATGTTGGAAATACCATTTCTTCAATTTCCGATTAAAAAAATGATTCAATGGCACAATGAGAATTAAGTCGTTATTAATTCCCCACTAAATTAGTGTCATATATGTTTAAAGTTGTGGGTGTATCAATTGTTGTTTTCAGTAGCCAGCTATTTTGCTAGCTCATATTTTCATTGATGTGAGTGAACTCACGATTCACGATGATTTTCGTATATTTTTGTTAGATATAGTTGACTTTCATGACGTCTTAATGGATTTTTCTAACATTATATCCCGTCTTTATTTGAGAGTTACTTTGAAGAAATGTAACATAGCCAAATACGTTTAGTGGCAAACATACGATGCCACAAATGATTGGTGACTAAAAGTCGTTTTTTTTCTGGAATAAATGACAGTTTTCACTCGTTAAGCGGTGCATTGCGAACTGAGAAATTCATATTTCAGGTGCAAGGTCTTCATCCAAAACGTTAATCATTATATATGAAATATACTTTCCTAAATTGTTAACGCATTCTTGGATTGCGGAAATTGACAAATTTAATTTGTCACTACTGTATAAATAAATACTAGACTGACATAAATACACCAAAATGTAATATCAATCGTATCGTCCCCTTTCATATCGCCTACCCTGTATTTAGTAAATACAATTTACAAACCGTTTCTGACATAGTAGTTGTCGATGCTTTCAACGCTCCCTTCAAAACCATGAAGATATATTTTAACGGGTTTCGTAAAGTTGAATGGTGACTTTAGTAGTTTTTCCAGATCTCCGTTGATTAATATTTCAGACTTCTCAGGATTATATCTAAGAAAACAATCTGATGAAACGTATTTATAGGAGGCAAGTATAACAGTAAGAAATAAAAATATATATTGGATGATAATTACATGCATAATGTAATTCGTGCTTAAAGATATGATGAACATAATATATTTTAAATATTTATATCAATGATTTGGAAATCAAAATATGATGACTGTTTTTTTTTTAAATAAAATATCTTGGTGTTTTAATTATTGTAATATTTATTTTTGAATCAACTCAAAATGCAAGTATCCATTGAATTTAAAGGTAAATGATGTAATAAGAAAAAATTTACCGTGTGTTTAGATGAAACGTTATGTTTTTCAATGTGTCATCTTTGAGATCAAAGAATATTTTTTTTGAGTTCTCTGCATCGGCGGATACTGAAAAAACGGTATTGGTAAAAACTGTATTTAAATAAATGTGTATAAACATGTTTTTAAATTATTTATTATTATTAAAAATAAATCCAAATATGCAAAATAAACGAAACTTTGAAAAAATTAATCATTTATATATATATATATATATGTGTAAAAAATCTCGTTTATAAGAATAGCACAAAACAACAGAGTAATTGAGTACTTTTCACATAACTTCCTTATAAATGCTAGATAGTTAGGACATAAATAAACCAAACTTTTATAAACTATGTACGTATGTAAATACCTATAAAAAATAAATATAAGACAGCACAGATAGATATGCACAAATAAAACTGCATTTTCAGAAAATAAGTTGACGCCGGTCGTGTCAAACGAATACTGAAGTTTTATTTTAATCATTATTTTAAGTAAGCTATCATATGAATAATTTATCATCTTTTTATTCCAGCTATCAAGTTGCCAGTTTATCGATAAAACATGTAAATAATTATAATGTCAAAATAGAAATAGCTATTTGGTAAAATAAGGCGAATCGTGTTGACCTAAGGCCATATTAAATTCTTAATTAAAATGTTTTATTCCAAATCGTTTTATAATAACAGATATTTTAATGATAAACAACTGATTAACTTTATTTAACATTTTTTACAGAGCGAACGAAGTGGCATCAGCATGGAAAACCTTTAATACATCATATAGCGATAAGATGTCATTATCTGGATGGAACATTCAAAAGTTGTTTTGTAATATTATAAAAAAGAGTATAGCTTAGATTTTTATTCAATAATTTATGACAATTAAAGGATTTTTTTATTATTTTTAAGGTGTTCACTGGTCCAATAATTTATATGCCGATGAAGCTTATGCAAGTCAAATTTAAATAGAATGTTCAAAGTTTGTTTTAATATACATACTTATATCCATGTATGTGTTTATTTTTTGTTTACCATTGAAAACTGTGTTGATAAAAATATAGTATTGCTAGGTATTCATAGTCACATAGTGAATACAAGTAAATTTTTCTGTCGAAGTAAAATACTTTCTTTCTGTTTTTACATAACTTTAATTAGACGTATTGTAAACGGAGAGTGTAAGAATCACACAGAGAAATTAATTCGCATGCACAAACAACTTACAAAAGTAAAATAAGAAAAATTATACTTTTCATCACAAATTTAAAATCACAAAGAAATAACTAGAATACAAAGAAAAAGCTTTCAAATGGGCTTTTACTTCCTTATAGATTTTATTTTGGTTAATACCTTACACTTACTTACTCATCCCTATAACATACTGCGAGTTATTAATTATTATTATTATGTTTGACGTGCACCCTTGCGATTTGCGGCTTAAATTTGAGGGTTGCACGCGTTGCAAAAAGGGAGGGTTGCGATGTCCTGTTTCATATGTTAGGGGATCGAAAGTGTGAAAGTGCCCTTGCATAATCCTGTAATTTTATTTATTATTATTTATGTGCACTTTCTTGCAACGTAGAGCGATTACGTAGCATAAACTAAATATGTTTAAAATGTTTGAAAGCTAAGAATAAATTTATTTCAAGCAATTTTTATATGAGAACCCAAAAAAATGGAAATTTGTACAAAATATTATTTAAAAAAAAAAATTGTGTTCACTTTTAAAAATACATAAGATCTAATTTTTAAAGCGATGAAAATTACATAAATAGTTAAAAGGGAAAGTGTTTACCGAGTTTCCATATAAATCGCGATGAACAAAACCGGCCCTGATGCAAATAAATAATTGTGGGATAATAACAAAAGAGTTTTTTTCATATAATGTCTTTTCACTAAGTACGTATTTACAATGACCACCTTCAAAGTGATATCGAACTTCATCAAAAATAAAAAACTATATGTTTTTTTTTCTTATTGATACAATTGATACTGCAGTCGTCTAAATTAAAACTATTCCAGGTGCGTTCAAGAGGTTATACTATCATATCAAGAGAAATCAAAATCTTAGACAAAAGCAATTTATGACTTCTTCAGTCGAAATTTCTAAAAAGCCATTAAAGATAATTACCATGTCATTCAAATTAATTGCTAATAAAAAAATATGTAACTAAGAAAAATATTATGAAACCAGGTGTAGCATGCATGTGTTTTAAATTAAAAAAAAAAAAACATTCAAATTTTGTACACCTAAATGAGTTCGGTTTTCACCTTTAGAAATCTTTAGTCATTCAAGTGAACAGATGAATTCAATTGACAACAAATAGTTTATTAATAAGAATTAAGATGAAAAAAATATCGTCTAGGAACTATGTTAATATTCGTAAGTAAGTAGCTAGTGAGTTGAGCAATATAAAAATAAATTAATCGAGATGCCGAACGCTATGCACCTCTGATGCCGAGCGTTGATGTCACTTTTAAAATTAATTAATTATTTTCCTCAACAATCCCATCACCTCGACTTATGAATGTAATTTATTTGAGGGGCGTGAGTAATTCAATGCTTATCGATCACAATCCCATATATCGTTTTGTTAGTCATGAATGTATTTTTGTATATATATATATTCATACATAACATATTCCAGTGCCACAGTCAGCATTAGCTCAACATACGCACATACACACACACAGTTTGCATATCGTGTGCAATCGCAGTGTTTTTCTGTGCGTTACAGACAGATATATCAAGTCAAATATTTTATTGCACTCAATTATATTCATTCTTATTAAACTCTATCTTCTCAATGTTGAGCTGATAGAATATTATTCAGTTCTATCTGTGTTCTGATACCACCGACATTATCGGTAGTATTATATACTGTAATTATGTTTTAAACATAGATTCATATCTAAGGTTGCTATAAATCGGCCAACAATGTTTTGACACGCCTCGCAGAACATAGAATATATATTAATGGGGTCGAAATAACTTCGTTTCCTACTGTTTAAAATACAAAAGGTTATTAGAGATAATTAAACGGCGGGAAATATATCAGATACTTTTTTTTATTTATTAATCGGAAGGTATTAACCTATATTTTAGGGCTGCAAAATAGGGCTGCAAAATCGAGCTCACGATCGTTGCACCTT
Organism: Himalopsyche anomala; assembly: GCA_031772345.1. Classification (NCBI taxonomy): domain Eukaryota; kingdom Metazoa; phylum Arthropoda; class Insecta; order Trichoptera; family Rhyacophilidae; genus Himalopsyche; species Himalopsyche anomala. The sequence goes on along the minus strand of CM062821.1, from coordinate 11,507,117 downwards.
TTACTTACAGCTAAAGTGCCATGCCATGACTCCACGACTATCTAAGAGTTTGTGACTTAGTTGTGTAATGTATTATACTGTTTATAAAGTACATAATAAACTCTTTACATTATTATATGTTGATTTTATGCTGTATGAAAAATTGTACGTTCGATTCAATCAGATGTACTTATTTATTGTCACGTACGTGATTAAAACCATTTATTGAAATCAAAAATAAGATGCCAACAGACTTGGAAGCCAACGAGGCTAACCGTGTACCGTTTTGTATATTATCCGTTATCTCTCAATCTAGGGACTTTCTGATCACTAAAGCAAGTTTAAATCGCAATGTCTTGGGAAACTGTCCTCTTCCCAAACTTTTTCATACCCTGGCCCCCTAAATCTGAAAAACATAACCCACAGACCCCTTGAATACAAAACATATTCTGCGGCGGACCCCAGTTTGAGAATTACTGCCCTAAAACAATCTCGGCGCAAACAAATACCAAACGCATAACATTGTTACGCCACGGGAAACGCTAGTACCAAACGTATGGTCGTGGCGGGTGGTGGTGGGTAATTGCATGTTATTTAGTAAATTTTACCTAACATTCATGATACTAGGAATATAAGTATGTGAATAGCACATCGCTATAAGTTAGGTCATAATGATTTATCTCTGAGACTTATTTTAAGGGTCAGATAGGTGGCAGGGATTGAATTATTTTGCGTCTTAAAAATGATATTTTTATAAAAAAAAATGTATCGGAACGTCCTTGGAAGATCTACCTAAAATAAAACAATCACTAAGCTTGTTCTACAAAGTCTATTAAAAATACAAATGTACTCCTTGTCATTGATATATTTAAAATTTTGTATCTTTTCACATAGTTGTTTAGATTGCAATTTGAATAATAATTGCTAAGTATTTAGTTTAGATAGAATTCAGATAACAGTTGAATGTCATAGGAAAAACCAAAACAGCAGAACAGTCCAATTATAAATATATCATTATGTTTATTTACAATATCTGAGTGGATCTGTATTTATTTATCAGTCGGTCTGCATTTTTTTTACCGTGGTGTATTTCTTTAAGTTTTGCACGTTATGAATGACTAATGGCAGGGCCCAATTCACAGCTAAAAGAGTCCCGGGCTTTTGATTTCCGTCATTTTATTATTCAACAATTGATTTGAGTACTCAGTACCGCATATGATTACACATTAATTTGTCTGCACCCGAATTGTTTACATTATAATATTATGCTGTCTACAATCATAGTAGAAAATAGTCTTACGTCAATAGCACAGTTGTCCCATCATAGAATACATGCCACAATGCTTTCAAATATGATACATTGGTTATGAATTAATATGTAAATTAAGGAATCAATATTAGTTTTTACATTATATAAAATTATGTAATGGTGATAGTTTATTTTTGACAACACTGTCAGAAAACTATTGACCCCAAAAGACGTTACAATAACAAACTGAATTGGTTGTTAACTTTATTTAAAATACCGATGATTAGCTGTGTCCCAAAAAATAAAATATTAAATACCATATTCAAAATATAAAATACTTTTTTTGGACGAATTCCAAATATATTTAATATGATCAAAACTTTCAAGCTTTCCCCATCAAAAACGTCATCAGTTGAAAATTACCGTGATAAGCATAAGAATTCTTTTTTAATTTCTGGTCCCTGGTCTTCTAAGACCATTAACTTTATTCATTTACACTATTTCTATGCATACATTTTATTTTTGTGATCAGGTCTTGCAAGAACATTAACTTTACTCATTTACACTAATAATTTAATGCATACATTTTATTTTTGTAACAAAAAAATTAGGGCCCTTTGATAACTTTTTAATATGGGCACAGACTGATAGTGTGTGTAACTCTCTCAACAAGGCCACATAATCACAGTAGGCAAAAATACAAGATTGTAATATTTATTATGTATGAGAGTGAAGGCGCAGCTGCGACAGGACCATACTTACAGTTGGGCAAAAAAAATAATCACATTTACATTCAGAATGTCTTCAGGATTTCAGAATCAATTGTAATAACTAGGCATGTATCGTCCAATAGGATTAATATCCAATAAGGATAAATTAATTTTTAATTGACTATATAATTTGATTTGAAAGCGGTTCTCTAAAAATCTCTAGCTCGGTAGATGTAACCCTTTTTACAAGGTCTGTGGAGTAGTGAAGAAATAAGATGACTCCGACTATAGCTTAAAATACGACTTTATTTTTTTGGGCTTAGTAATGCATGCAGTGGCGCCACTTTTGACTCTAGCAATTTGAACACACATTTTTTTCGAAAGGATTCAAAGTTATTAGTTTTTTTCGAGCACAACTCCAGTTGAAACAGTCCTACTCCACAGTCTTGTTTTTTACATGTGCTTTTGATACATTTTTTCGAATACAATATGCTGTTGTGCGTAGAATGATTTTATTTACTAAAAAACAATATCGTACTGAGACTTTGTCAACATTATAGTAATAAGTCAACTAGTAAATATCCTCATCAATTTATAGGCCTCGTCACTATCACTTAAGCTTGTGAGTGAGTGCAATTGAATTTGTCTACAGTTGAAGAAGTCACTGGAACAACACTGTGCGAAACATTTTGGTAATTTTTACATGAGCTGAGAAAAACGTGTTGTTCTATCACGGTGCCCATTTTAACATGTCATAGTTCCCCCAGGAAATATAATTTCGGACTTCAGACTGCACCAAAATATTCGTAATGTGGCGTATAGCCATGTTGCAAAATCAACTCAAAATGTGCCGCACAGCTCAGTTCGGGTAACGTCTTCAATTTTGTTGACCTCAACAAAATTAAATTCTCTATATAAAAAATCATTTCAGAACATTACTATGTGAATAAACATTTTATGCAGGTGACGTCCGACTATGATTTATTTTACGAAATAAACAGTGGTGGGATGGAAGGGGCTCGCGCGAGCCCCTTGTTAAATTTGACCAAGACCGGCGAGCCCTTTGTTAAAGTAAAAAAATATTATCATATCAACAGTAATTGCTGTAGACGGGCATGTGCCGCTCTACAGACGTCGATTCCCGAAAGGAATCGATCCCAAATAGAATTTTACGCTCAATATTATATGGCTACCAATTTGTTCACAAATGTTACCTATTTTTAAAAAACATTTTCTTCATTTGCTATACAAAATAAAAAAATGTGGTGGCCAAAAGTCACTGGTGGATGCGTCTAGTATCCATATCTGAAGAAATAACAAAAATTCAATAAAAAATATGAGAATGGCAATAGATAATAGATGACAAGCTACTCCAACGTACAGGTACGTTGATACTCATGAAAGGGTTAAACCGCGGCACACCTGAGACTACTTGCGGCACACAGTTTGGCTGACACTGATGTAGATGTAAATTTTTACATAATAAAAGCATGTTTATTGTTTATTGGTTAAAAAATCAAAATTACAGTACATGACATTACAGCTGACGCCAATTCGCCACGTAGTTGACAGATATAATGAGACAAAAAATAAAACTACATAATACAACAAAATTAAGTAATAAAAAAGAAAAACTTAACAAAAAGTTCACGAACACTATCTATCATGTTAATTAAGTAGCATTCGATTGACTTCATAATTATTGCAAATCAACCTATAAGAGTGATAAAAAATATATAACACCGCGAATATCTCTCAGGTTAAACGTGCCCCTTGTTAACATTTGGCAGCCCACCGCCGGAAAATACAAAAATATACGAGGCTACGTCAATTACTAGACGCGACTCTGTTGCGTGCGCGCGCGCAGGTGGGCCGGCACAATGGCGACATTAAAACTCGAATCCGATATGCAGATTTAATTTACGTGAGTCCTGGCAAGCAAGTGTGCGTTGTGTCGTCGTAGATGATAATAATAACATCGAGAATACCAAAGACAATGGACGAAAAAAAAAAACACCACACAGACAGTTTGTATTCAAATAAGACACGGCGGATTATTATTTGACACCATGCTGCGTTTCGAACTGCTAAATTGTATTTCTCGGAAACTAAAAAGATTAAATTTAATATCTTTTTTATTACGTTCGTGTCGGTGCGTTGATGCATTTCCACCAAGAATTGACAGTATAAACATATCAAATTAAAGTTTCGTCTCCTTAGGAAGCATATTTGGACAAACTATAGTAAGGGTTATTTACGACCGTAGCACAAACTCTGAAATCTAACATAATATAATAAAATGAATGTTTGTTTGTTCGTACTCTCACAGCTTCTACAAACTTTTTGCTTGCACGTCCGGGAAGGTTATAGGCATATTGAAATTAACTTACAGTAGGTCTTATATCTAAAAATCAATTTTTGTATGTCTGCCATACCGTTCGTGCAACTTGCGCGAAGGTTATAGTCGTAGTACAATTAAATTACAGTATTTTTAGGGTGTTCACTGTCAATACTCGGTGGAAAGGCATTGTATTAATAAAAACGCAATAGTCCTTTGTACTTTATACCACTTTATTTAATAGTTCAGGACCGGTTTTGCTCTTTGCGAGCATTGTCAACTGATAAGAAATATAATTTAACAATGCTATTTATACAAAAATAAATTTAAATGTTAAATCAGTTGACAATGCTCGCAATGAGCGAAACCAGTCCTGACCTATTAAATAAAGTGGAATAAAGTACAAAGGAATATTGTGTTTTTATCAATAAACTACAGTAGGTGGCCCTAGACAATCGGCAGCAAACGTCAAACAGACAGAAAAAGAAGACATGCACTTCAAAAACACAAACACTGTCTTTCTTTGAGTGGCATTGCATCGCTCGCCGGGAACCGGCTAGTAACAAAGTTACCGCCGAATCCATCGAAATAATTAAATGCAAATGAAAAAAAAATATGTCCAACATAAATTATATTTTAAAATCATAAACGTCAACTTCTTCCAGGTTTACAAGTTTTTATTATAAATGTTACGAAAATATCTGATAAATAATTTTAACCCCATAACAGGGAGACAGACCGCACCCCCGATGCCGTTAGTTATTTGGAAACGCGATATCAAATAAACATGGATCGTGTAGTGAAGAGAACTACGTATATCCACACAAATATATCTATATTTTCGCCCTCAACTCTTTCTCAAACTTTTGGCGTATTTTTTCTCATCAGATAATTCCTTGCGCACATTTAAAATGCATTAATATTAAAGCTACTAGGGAAGACTTTTTAGCGTTTACTAAACTTGCGGTGTCATACGGAGAAAGAATCGAGATACACTCGTAGATTTTATTCGCACACTAAAGTGGAAGCCGCCAAGTCTTTATCAATTGCTCCCGAGACAATCCTGGCGCACAACTGAACAACGCATAACGTTCGTTACGCCACGGGACACAGATGTACAAGAACTGGTTCGAGCCAAGTCGACTTTTATCCATTCCGGGAAAAACAAGTTTGAATTGTTGATGTGCTATAAAATTGTATCGGTGACATTTCAGCTCGCGATTAATTGTAAATTTAGTTAAAAAAAAAAAAACAGAAAAACTTGAAGAGTTCAGTCAAAACATTAATACAGGGATGCACAAATACCAGCTTGTTTTTTTTGCGGACTTCGAATGGTTTTTTAAAAATTAAATAAATTTCATATTTTTAAAAATAAATCATTGAATTTAATAAATGTGAGCAAGGTTTTCCGTTAATGAAGTAGAATAAATCGTTTGACAAAAATAAGCTCACCGATAGAAGCTTGGATTCGATCATCACATCATAATTTGTTTTTATAAGGGTTGTATATGCCTACTTTATTTTTTTTAAATCAATGTCCTCTCCCAATGTGGAGCATTTGGACTCCTGATGAAGGTATCTCAACAAGTTTTTCTACGAAAACTGTTTGTTACTCAGACGCTTAACCTCTCTTTTCAGAGAGAGTAGTAGAGATATTAAAATAAGGGTATTACGAGACTAGTGGTTAACTAATCGCTCTCGCTACGCCCAATTATTAAGGATCGGAAAGGGTGGCAGGGAATTATTAGACATCAATCGAAAAAAAAGCTGTTCGTACTGGGACTTGAACCCGTGAGATCCGGCACGGAAGCTCACAGCGCTAACCGCTCCGCCATAGGACCCGACAATAAAAATAAGTAAAAAAAACAATAATCCTTTGTACTTCATTCCACTTTATTTAATATGTCAGGACCGGTTTCGCTCATTACGAGCATCGTCAACTGATGATTGGAATGAAGTACAAAGGATTATTGTTTTTTTTACTAATATAATGCCTTTCCACCAAGTATTGACAGTGAACACCCTAAAAGTAATAAAAATAAGTGATAAAAAAATACTAAACACTAGCTGACAAATTTTAGCAGATCGTTTTTGTTGTTACAGCTATTATTATTGTTATAACCAAAATCAACAGCAAAATGAAATGATTGATTATTCTGTAAGCAAAGGAAAAAATGATAAAACAGCAACCGAAATCACTCGATAATAAATTTGATAACAAATGAGATATCCGCATCATTTCGGAAGAGTAAAAGTAAAGCGAAAGTGTGGGATCAATTTTTGCATAGTTTTATTCTAAATAATATTAATAATCATTATTGAGAACGAATCAACATTTACAAGATGATGCTGCATACTAAATAGATAAAGAAAAACATTCTATAATGAGAGAATGTCTTATGGGAAAATTCGCCGAAATTAATTGCTTCCAAGTCTGCAGTAATGAAGCAATAAACGATGATTAATTCGTCTCACGAGAATAAAATGGATCTTTAACTACACAATTTAGACAAGATCTACATTACGTATATGATACGTATTGTATTTAATAAAGAATGCTTGTTATAATTTTTACTAATTTAATAATTTTTAATCCATGATTCTGGATGTATTCTCACATTAAAAAACAGTTACATATGTGGCGGCGAATTTCTACGAAAATGTATACACTTAGCTCTTTTTTTTAGACGGTAGATACTAGGGTATCCAATCCCGGAGCCTTTTTGTGATCCCGGAATTTTGGGATTGATTGATTTTGGGCAGTCAGCGTGAAATCGTGTATAATTTGAGAAAAGTTTTGGTGACTCGTTTTTTTTTAGCTCTTCCAAATCCAAAATCCTATAAATTTTCGAGATTTGCTAAAGATTTCTCAATCCCAAAATCCCGAGATCGCGACCATACCAATCCCGGCAATCAAAGCTTGGTTCCCTGAATTTTAAAAAAACTCGTGTAATTTAAAAAAGAACAACATTTAGGCATACAAAATCGTTTTAAAAATGTAACAACGAAAACCCAATAATTAAGTTACACAAATTATTTTTCATAATACGTATGTTAATTGGGAAGAAATAATACTTTTGATTACATACGGGTTCTTTTATGAGGGACTGGACATAAACCGCTTTCATTTCTAGGAATGTCTGACACGCCTAATGTGTTAGGACCTAATGGCCTTTTGTTTGTAATTAATGTCGTGTATTGTTGAATATTTTGTTATTAGGGAATCCGTCATCCGATTCTGTTTTTTTGTGTCTGGGAATCGTGTAAAAATGCACATTTCTTCAAACAAACCAATATCGTCAAATCAGTTTGGATTTAGGTCAAAGATCTCTGTAGATGATGCTATCAATCATTTACTCGGTGTGGTAGCGTCCTCGTCTTTCAAATATATCTTGGCTATTTCCCTTGACATATCAGGAGCATTTGACAATGCATGGTGGCCAATGATTTTAACAAAACTGAAACTGAGAAAGATTCCATCTGATCTATTTAAAATTATTGTAAGCTATTTTTCAAAACGAGAAATAATCATTTCAACCGGAAATTCTTCAATCCAAAGAAATATCACACGAGGTTGTCCTCAAGGATCGATTCTTGGACCACTTCTTTGGAATATTTTATTCGATGATCTGTTAGACCTCCCTCTCCCTCAAAATACGCACATACAAGCATACGCTGATGATGCAATAATGCTTATTCATGGTAATAGTAGAAGCATTCTCGAAAAGCTATCAACTGACTGTTTAAAGCAAGTTGCTGCATGGGGAGACTACAATAAACTACAATTTGCACCCCATAAAACATGTAGTATAATGCTTAAAGGGAAACTGACGCGAAAACCAATAGTTAAGTTTAATACAATCACAGTTCCAGTCCAGAGAACCTTGAGAAACCTCGGTGTGATATTAGATGAAAAAATATCTTTCTTGGACCACGTGAAAACGGCGATAGCTAATTCTAAGACAAGCTTCGAAAAGGCTGCACGTATGGCTAGGGTAAGTTGGGGGTTAACATTCCCTACGTCTCGGCTTTATTACAAGTCCATATTTCTCGGTATTGCGTGTCATGCTGCAAGTTGTTGGGCATATAGGTGTACCCAACGACAGGAAATATGTCAAATACTTCTTCGGGGACAACGGTTTCCCCTTCTTGCTATTTCCAAAGCTTACCGAACTTGCTCAACAGAATGTCTTCCCGTAATGCTGGGACTTACTCCATTGGATCTAGAGGTCCAAAGACGAGCTGCAATTCATCACCTTTTGCACGGGAAACCAGCGCAAATTGGTCTCACAACTCTTCACCCGTTGGATTCACAAGATTTTTTAAAAGCTAAAGTGAAAAAACTCTGCTCACTAACCGTTTTAATTAATTGGCAAAGTCGATGGTCAAAGTCCCTTCGTGGTAGAATTACCTATTTATTTTTCCCAGATATTGTTTTTCGTCAGAATGCAACCTGGCTCTCTCCGGATCACTGGACCTCACAATTTATCACCGGACACGGTGCGTTTAATGCCAAGCTACATAAATTTAAAATCAAACCTAACCCACACTGTCCTTGTGGTGACAGTAATCAAGATTCAGAGCATATTCTCTGGAATTGTTCGATTATGTCTGTTGAAAGAGGTATATTGTTTTCGTTATGTAGAAATAACCGTGATGGTCCTATCGGGCATCAAGATCTAGTTTCATCTCCAGAAAATTTCGCTCACTTCAAGAAATTTGCTACTTCTTTTGGAGAAAAAGTTTACCTTCCCTGCCCCTCACCATTCAATCCTTAATCATATTATATCTGTTTCAAAATTAAAAGTTGTCTCATTAGTGCCATTAACTATCATTCTTGCTTATTATTATTTAATTATTTTTTTTTCCGTGTTTATTATTTAATTTATTATTTAATTATTTAATTAACCTTTATTAGTATCTCTTTATATTTCTAATTATTATTGTTACCTATAAAATTGCCTTTATCTTAACATGTATTTTAACTGTATCATTGAGGAGACATCGTCTTCGGAGTGATGCAGACAGGAAAAAAGTTTATCGAATAAAAATAAAAAAAAAAAAAAAAAAATCGTGTAAAAATTAAGCAATTGTTCTTTTTACGAGACCGTGTAAAAAACGAAATTCAGAGTATATCAATCTGATCTTAATATACAACAATTACAGAAATTACATACATGTTCAATAGATTAATTAAATGCTTAAAATTCTCCATCCAATGATTCCAAAATAAAATAAAATCTTAAAATTATAAAATAAAACGAAGAAGGTGATCTGGTTTCTCTCTCTCGCTCTCTCTTTCTCTCTTATACACACACACACAATTTTACAAAATTTAAAAATAATTATGATTCGATTTATCTGGAATAAAATTGTTTCTGATGAGATTCATTTGGCGGAGGAATACACATTCCGTCTTTATTGAATTCAATCAACTCACCTCGGCAAAAGTGTCATCCAGGAATCCTTTCCCCTGGTTCTGCTGCATGGGCAGCCTCGCCCCGACCGACTCCCCGTTCTTCCGCTTGTCTGTGTTTTGCTGCGCGCTCCCGTTGGCATTTTTCTGCTGATTGGGATGCGAGTTCTGGTGCTTGTCGTGCGCAGGGGCCAGATTCGGCGGCGCTTGCGACCGGAGCCAGCCGCTACCCCCGCCCGCGGCGGTCACGCCAACCGGAGGGGGCGCGCCCTCTTTGAATCCGGGGTTGTCGAAGGCGAATTCGTCTTTCACGTTTTCCGGGTCGCTCATCAACACCAAGTGTTTATCTGCAATGAAGGATAGGATACGTATAAGTAACTACACTTGCTCACAATTAACGATAATCAGGGTTCTACTGTATTGTAAATCATCTTGCTTGAACATCATCTGAAATAATTTTGTGATATAAGATTTATCAATAAGCCTGTCGTCGATAGTGATGCTATTGAGTGTAAGTGATTCATGTTTTAATCTCTTGCCACTCAAATTATTTAACCCCGACAAAGTTGTACATATGTACATAATATGATAAGGTTACTATTAGTTATTTTCCTCTATCCTTATATTCTTATATTTTCGGAAATGTGATAAGCTTTCAAGCTATTATCGTTTAATACCTGTTATTAAAAGGAGTCTATATTCTTAACTTAAAAAAGGACACGCGTTGCGAGCAGGAATTTTGAAAAAAGCTGTTTTAGAGTACCAATATATCCTAAAACTCGATTTAAACCGGTTTTCTATGTTTAAAAAAAGACTCATTTAGTGAAAATAGCGAAAAAAAAACCTTTTTTATAACAATGTTACAAAAAGAAACTATTTTTTTTATTCAGTTTTACTATTCTGCGGTGAAGTTATTAATTATACGAAACCCTTACTCGAGAAGTATATTTAAGTCAAAATGTATACAATAAAAGTATTTTCAAAATAAACCAAAATATAATATTAAACTACATGCAGTTTTTCATACCAAAATACTAACTTTTTAAATTGAATATTACATGGTGAAAAAAAGATTAATTCCAATATTTGAAACCGGGTTACCAAGTTGAAAAACCAAGCATTCAAATGTCACTAATTTTGCTTAAAAACCGGTTTTAGGAAATCGACAAGCTCTAATCTCTAGCTCCACAAGAGTCTATTGATATTGAAAATAAGCCTGTTTAATGCGATATATTGATGCCAATGATATCCATCTCATTACTGAGACACTGACCTCTGGGAATAATAATCGGTTAATGCTCAAAGAATTTAAAAAAAAAAGTATAATTATTTTTTTTACAAGACGTCTTACACGGATTCCTAATTATGCATGCCATATAGGTGCATCGTAAAAAAAAAACTATAACATAATAATATAGTTTCGGGAAAACAAAAAAACAAAAACGAACATCAGTGGGCCGACAGAATCATTGTTGTTATTATCCCGCGGCATGCGTTGTCTACTGAACTCGCACGAAATAATAAATCATTCGCAAATGTATGTAGAAAAAAATATATACATATGAGAGAAACGAATTAAAAATTTAGACGTGTGTAGGTGTCTGACTGAGTACAACCCTGACTTTGACAGGCTCTGAATAAGTCGTGTGTCTGGTTTTATCTATGGAAATGAAACATACTTTGTAGTTTGTAGTAAGGACTCACTCATTATAATAATATATCATCAGAAGAACGAGATCATTACGTAATAATTAATCGATAATTTGAATTTTTCACACAACATACGAGCGTATCAAAATTTTCGCAGTTATGATAAATCGTAGTTTTATTGAAATGTACAAATTAAGGGATAAAGATTGTTTAAAATATAGTTAAATTATTGCACATTTTTACTTTATTTACAAAAATCCTTGTACCCTATGATATATATCTCAATAAAACTGCAATATCTAACAACTACGATACGTCCGTTTGTTACTAATTATGCGAATTGACAATTATAAATAAATAACTTAAAAAATATATGTTATATGTGTGTATTGTCAATTAGCTACCCTGTTTTTTTTTGTTGCTACAAATTGCTCTTTCTTTCTCGCACAAACGATGAAACGAGTTCTAATCATATTATGACAAAAGTGTAAACATGAATAAAAAGTATTTTTAAACCGATTTTCCAAATGACGGCCTCGATTAAAACGATTAAAGTGACTCATTTGAGACTTAGAGTGATAAGGGCGAAACTACAAAAAAAAAATGTTTTTGGGAAAAACGCAGAAACAGTTCTTGTCTAAATAATTTAATTAACATATTACAAATACTGGCGAAAAACACAGTTCAGCGACCAAATTTTTGGTTTTATAAAAATTCTGTTTTAAAAAAATATAGTACCTATTTACATATATTAATTACTAAACAAAATAAAAATAGATGTTAAAATAGGCAGTACATTAATATTAGTAAAAACACAATATTCCTTTGTACTTCATTCCACTTTATTTAATGTCAGGACTGGTTTCGCTCATCGCGAGCATTGTCAACTGATAAGAAATATAATTTAACAATGCTATTTATACAAAAATGAAAAGTTATAAAATTCATTATTCATATCATATATGACAATGCTCGCGATGAGTGAAACCGGTCCTGACATATTAAATAAAGTGGAATGAAGTAGAAAGGAATATTGTGTTTTTACTAACATAATGCCTTTCCGCCAAGTATTGACAGTGAACACCTTAAAAGTGAGTACATTCATATGTTCTTCAGTTTCACTTATCTTATCACGATAAGACACCAAAAATTGACAATATGGGAGGGGGCTCAAAAATATCTTAAATTATATCACGTCATTTACGTCCAAGAAATATGGCATTCTCCGCAGGTTATTAGTCATGCACCACCGCAACCGATGAGCGAAAACAGTTCCGGTGTCTAAATAGTGTTTTATTTTTTATCAGAGGTAGATAATAATTTCACAGAAATAGTAAATAATTGCAGGTCGTAAGGAGCACGATTCCAACACTACACCCGAGCGCTGCGCTGTCATCGCACATTTGTATTGTCTGTTACAAACGATACAAAGTATATATAACAAAGAATAATTATTCGATACACAATTAAGATCAAAAACTAACCACCAAGGACCAAGACTATTGCGTGCCCGCCCGCCCACACTACAATCATTTCGAGCCGCTTAAATATTTTGCGCTACGTGGATTAGAACTCGACGCGCGGTAAAAAGTTTTCCACGAAACCCGATAATTATCGATCAACGAACTGCTCGAAAGAATCGTAAACATAATAACGCATTTTAAGCCAAATGTGTAATGTAATAAATAATATACACCGAAACGAATGCAAAAATAAGCAATTGTGATGCAGAGGGGCGCGTCGCCCGCAGGAACAACTCGAATTTTGTCCAAGTTGATTTATAAGGCAGCCCATACGTTTTCTTTGCAGTGAAAATGGTTTGATTGGATTTTTTCATAACTCACAAAGACACGAGTTGTAGTCTCGAATTTGCATGGCACACAAGGAGCTTGTTGATTTTGGTCGATTTACTCTATTTTTTTTACCCAAACCCGTACTACGATGTACATAAGTGATTATCTGATCTCCCTTTACCCATATCTCAGTAAAAACAAAAAGGACATCGTATAAAATATATTAATGGGTTTATATGACACTATTCACCAGAAACGTATTTGAAATTGTTTATGTTTCAATCTAGGATACCGTTTTTAGTAAAGGTAAAGTAACATACAGTTATACTTTAATCATCTAGTCTAAATATGTTCATTTTTTCCATTTACCGGTAAATAACCGGTTAACCGGTAATGGGTAAAAATATTAACTGTGTACCGGTAATTTGCCATCCCTAGTCATAAGTCAGCCATGCGGTAGCGAATAATAATTCGTAACGAAAAGTTATTATTTGTAAGAAATAAAGAATCGTATATTGTTGTAATTTTGTAAAAAACGGGTTTTTCGGGCTGAGAATTATAAATCTGGGCTTCGGGTAACAAGTGGGGTATAAGACTCGGATCCGGGCTGGGTCGGGCCTGAGTCTTTCGGGCTCGGACCGGGTAATTTTGTAAAATTACAGCCCGTGCAGACCTCTAATGCATACATTATGCAAAAATACGCAATAAAACTTAAAATAATTGAAAAACTACCTACTTCAGATTACAAGAGTGATGGGTTCTAAAATGGACGAAGAAATTGATAGGCACTATTATTTTTGCTACAATTTCATGCATCAAACTTTAATACTAATAATTCTTAATCAGTTGTAAATAATATTATGCTTAAAAAAAAAGACGGTTTGACCTAAGGATATTGTTTTTTCTTCATTCAACAAGTGCTCGTCATTTTAAGTAAAATTGAACAAGGGGTCGCGCGAGTCCCTCTAATTTCACCTCTGAATACAGTCAACAAACCAGGATTGCGTCACGTCAAGTAATTAAACCTTAATTATACTTCAATACTTCATCGATGGCCGAGTGATCGTTGAGGAAAGCTTTTCTATCGAAGCTACCAATACATTGCCAACAACGAACCATAAGTCGATGTAGGTAGTAACTGTCTATGGTACTGCTAGATAACCTAATTATATCCCAGAATGGTTGTCAAAGTGGGCACTGGGTCTCCAACGGTACGCCGCTCCGAATAACTGACACATACTTTTTGACTATGTGACAAGAAAATAAGGATCAATTTGATTTCCGATCGCAATCACGTCGAAAATTCATACGCGTAAATTAAAAAACCGCTACGAATTTAGCGTTATGCCCAAGATGTCGCTCTTTCCGGACACCGCTGACTAAGCCTTGCCGGAAGTTTGGCCATATTGAATTGGCAGGGCCACGGTGGTTTATGATGGCAATCAGAGCCGGACATACTGCACACAATTTCAAGCATCAGATTCGGTATGATTTTGCATGCATTCATATCGTCAAGAAAAATATTTGATAAAACATAGTGTCCACAAAATTAACGAACGAACAGGTTAAATGAGTCTATTATACCGTGGAAAATTAAGAAACATTTTTTTTATATATATTACCGGCGTGGCGACGTCAGTATTAGGTAATAATGTTGCCTGATCTGATTTCGAAAATGTTTTTCAAATCATACACGGCTTTATAACTCTTGCAACTATACGCAATACATCGTAATTTAGTTAACATCAATAGCTGAAAAATGTTTGTCACTGTTGTTTTCAATTCAAAAATAATGCATAGTTATACATTATATCAGAGTTTCGCAAACTATGTTCCGCAGAGCCAGAGTAGGTGTTCCGAAAAAAAAGGAATGGTTTTATACGCTGCAACACATTTTTAAAAAATCTTAAAAATTCAGCCAAAAGTGTTCCGTTATATTTTCCGGACTTGCGAAGTGTTCCATTCCAGACAATGTTTGGAAAACCCTGCATTATATGATGCATGGGTTTGAGACTGTTGTTTCTCTTAATATAACAAAGGGCTTGCCAGCCTTAGTAAATTTTAATAAGGGGATCGCGCGAGCTCCCTCTAGCCCACCCTTGATCATATCCGCTTTCAATGTCAAGTGTATGGCTTTCTAATGATGCACACATCAATATAATACAGTCAACAAGAACTAACTGTCAGCTAGATAGATGCTAAGCCATTATACTGGAGTTCAAGACAGTGTTGAAAATATATTATAAAAAGACGCATAGAATCTTATCGCTCTCTTTGTGACCCATTTTCAGGATCGAATAGGAAGGATTTTTGAACACCATAGACATCAATAATGCTTTGTATTCAAAATCATAAATTGATAAAAAAAATCATTTCATGAAAATTTCTCAAAAAAAAAAACGAACACCTAAGAGCGTTGGCCACTGGAATGCACATTATCGCCCGCCTATTAAATTTGATGTTCTTTTAAAGATTTGTTTTTCGAATTGGCACCACTTTTTCCAGCGACACCCAATTTTACAGCTTCGCTTCCCATTTCACCGTGAACATTTATGTATGCAAATTTCGCAATTTTTTTTCTTCAAAAATGATGCCGACCAGAACGTTACAGTCCTCGAAGAGGGCTATGGATCCATTATTACACTTTCGTTCTCCAATTGAACAGCATTAACGTGGAAGAGCTGTGGTTTCAACACGACGGTGCGAAATTCCAAAAATAAGCAAAGAACAGAAAGGTGTTATAAAATACCCTATGCAAAATATAATGTCCTTTGTCCGACGCGTAAAATAACGCCCAGGACACATCGGATTCCGCGCCTGGCAGACATGTTGTGATGATGATCAAATCGTCGAACGGCTGCGGTGGTACGTGCCAGTATGCAAGCGCTCAGTTGTTATTATATTTCATTACATTATTATTTTATTAAGACAATCGAGAACGTATCTCGGGCACGTACCGCCGACCACAAACGGTTCTGTAATGGAAAACGCATTTGTTTTATTATTATATACAATTCGGTCTCGGTCAGATAAGGGAGAATGCTTATGCACGTAAGTGTTCAAACAGAATAATTGCGCCTGTGTCGGTTCGAGTGCCGACAGTGATATCAGTATGCATGATATTTTAAACGGCGACCGAATACGGCGTTGGAAATATATCAACAGTGTCGAAACACAAAATTAATACGTAGCTGGAATTAATTTGTCACAGGACATACTGAAAACCTACTCGAGTTCCTTGCCCGCTGTTAGTCATCGATGTCCACTGTATTTAATTGATAATTCCTCCACATAAATTATCACACAGGTGGACAACGCTTAGAGAGATATTTTTATGTGTAGCGCAAAGACAGCTAAATGCAGTTCTTCGAAATGAAAGAAGTTATCACTCAAACATTACGTTTGATAGTTCACTGCAATATTTGAACTAATCTTCCAGTTCCTATGAGGTGCATTAACGTTGCAAAATTCTTGTTATTTCAACCACTCGCTGATATTTATTGTAATGTTCAATGGTACATCAATAAATGCAATGCAAATATTATATTCTTTGGGGTCACTTTGTATCCCGTCGCTCCCCGATCCTATTTTCGACGTTTCGGTACTTAAGTCCGGTAAGTCGTTGTTTTTTTAATATCATGTTTTTGTGATTTCGTTTAAAAAGCATATCAACGCATCTATTTTGTTCATCTAATGTCTAAATTTTCAAGTGGAAGGGGGTCAAAAAGCAAACAACACAATATATCTTCTTCTCATTTTTATTTATTCTAATATCATGTAAGTCTTCTACATTAAGTATGTATGAAAATGAATGCATATTTTTTTATAGCGTTGCAATGCCACTCAAAGAAAGAAAATTTTTGTGTTGTGTTTATTGAAGTGCATGTTTTCTGTCTGCTTAAAGTTTGCTGCCGATTTTATATGGTACGACACACGCGCCACCTAAACAACCACCACTGTAATTTAATTTTACTACGCCTATAACCTTCGCGCAAGTTGCGTGGACGATATGGCAGACACACAAACATTGACTTTTATATATTAGTTAATTTTACTATGCATATTACCTTTCCGGAAGTGCAAGCAAAAAGTGTCAAAGTTTAATTGCAATCGGATGAGCGATGTGGCAGCGCATAAAGTACGAACAGACATACATTCACTTTTATATATTAGATTAGGATTTTTTTACCATGTCCGCTCCCAATGTGGAGCATATGGACTCTTAATGAAGTTTATTTCAACAGAAGTGTTTCTACGAGAATTGCTTGTTACTCAGTCGCTCAACCTCTCTGTTTCCAAATAGAGTAGGAATAGAAGGAAAGGGCTAGGACAGGATTAGTGGTTAGCTAATCGCTCTCGATACGCCCCGTTCATAGGATAGGATGGGTGGGAGGTAGTAATTCAAGACATCACATACATCCATGCCTATGAACAGAAATTCACAAATCAATTGAAAAATCAATTTATTAAACTGCCCGTACTGGGATTCGAACCCGTGCCCTACGTAGCGGTAGCCAACGATTTTGACCACTCGACAACTCGACCACACAAGCGGCTACCAATACCAATACTAATTACCGATGCTTATTTTGTTAAGGTTTTTTAGGGTTGGGATCTCTGGCATGTCACATCACTGTCTGCTCCAAGGCAGACCGGAGATGGCTGTTACGTCACCGTGGTACAATAATGCATTGACCAGATTCACGAGGTTGCTGTTTAGTAATAATATTTTTACTCCGATGACTCGGCACCGCGGTCGGAAAATTCTACTACAAAAATCAAATGTATAATAATTGGTTTCTGTAGGTTGAAATATTCAGTTTTAACCGTCTCCTGAACACTTACGGCTAACTGACTTGAGCTATCTTAGAATTAAAGCGATGATATTTGGATCATTATTGAGAGGTAGGCTTGAATTCACCCTAAGAAAAAGCACAGATCTTTCTCTTGCATGGCCCGCGCTCTACTGCGAATGGGTATAGGAAAGATAAATTTCAGTTTCTAGTTGTTATGTCGAAGACGTTTCTTCGTACACATTCTCTCGTTGAATAGAATGTATGCGCATTGTATGTTATTCACTTAGTGGGTGAGTCGTACGCAGAGTGAAATGCAAAACGGGTGGGAGAGAGGCATTCAAAGGTCGGTCAAAGGCCGCGGAGCCTCAATCGGAATGCGCTGAACACACTCAATACTGCCGCTTCTCGCAGGCTCATCTTTGCCACGCACGACCCGTGTTTCACGGGTTGAATGATCAAATTTAACAGACGTACGTACGTATGTACACCCACCTGAGTAAGAACTTGTTTTATCACCGTGTACGCTCCCAAAACGGAACGCATCGGCGATGTTCTCTAAAATCGAGATTCTAAAAGAGGCACGAAAAACTAACCGGTATACCTCAGAACAAAGATTAATTGAGTTGAGTTCCATTAATTGAATTAGGCACGCGAAAACGGGCCAGGCATGATAAACAGCCACGCAAGTCGAAATGTCGATAAAACAAAATACGTTAATTCAGTAACTAGCCTTCGATTTGGGTAAGGTATTGAAATAACGATGGGTTGAGGCATAGCAGTCTTAAGTTAAGTAGTAAGTAACTATAGGGGGTTTGGTTGAGGTAATATTATTGCTATATCCAAGTCCGTGGCCTAAGTCAGGGTTTCTCAACGATGGGCCATGTGGCCTCCCAGGGGGCCACGGCGTGTTCTAAGGGGGTCACAGAGATTTATTTTTGTTTAGGGGAGCCACAACACAGTTTAGGGGGGCAACGGGTATTGATAAAACGATACAGGCTCTTCCCTGTAATGGCGGACGTCGCGCAGCTATTTTTTGTAAATCCGTAAATAAAATAAATTACTGGCATTCTAGATTCGAAAATTTCGGAATAGTTATAAAAAAAGTGTTTTAAATTATAATTTTCATGGGAAGGCAAAACAATGGTATGGGGGCCACAGAAAAATAAAGACACTCAAAAGAGGCCACGCTCCCAAAAAGGTTGAGAAACAATGGCCTAAGTCACCTAAAAAAAACTAGTCTACCCACCTCTTATTTCATACAATATATAATATACACATTTTAAATTGGTAAAAAAACATGTCAATACAAAACGGAAAGAAAATCACAATAGTTACAAAAAAATTCGCTTTGAATATATTAAATTATGTGTTAATGTGATGGATGGTGGTTGTTTGGATGGAGTCCATAATGTGGCGAGTATCACTCGTAATTCATTTTCTAATACATACTAACCTGGTTCGATACTTGGATCAAGTAGTGGTAAAAGTATCATATTCTATTAAATTTGAATCGTTCAAATTATGTACATTCTAACAGATTTTGTCACTAATGACCCGGATTTCGCCATTCGGTTCAAGTGCACGAATGAACTTGAACTGACACTTCATCCGTGAACTTGAACGCATGGAGATGCCGAAAGGCGAAACCCGGGTCGTTAGTGACAAAATCTATGAGAATGTGCATAATTTGAACGATTCAAATTTAATATTGAAATTCCACCGAGCACCTTCAGTCGAAATCTTAAATTAAATCATATTCTATGATGAGATTTTCCTAAATTTAATTAAACTCAGTGTTAGTTTTGAAACTTTTGTTTGAATTATATTTTTTTTAACATGTCCGCTCCTAATGTGAAGCATATGGACTCATAATGGAGTTTATCTTAACAGAAGTGTTTCTACGAGAACTGCTTGTTACTCAGTTGTTTAACCTCTCTGTTTTCAAAGAGAGTAGGAATAGAAGGAAAGAGTTAGAACAAGACTAGTGGTTAGCTAATCGCTCTCGATATGCCCCGTTCATAGGATAGGATGGGTGGGAAGAGGGAATTCAAGGCATCACATACATCCATGCTTTTGAACAGGAATTCATAAATCAATTTATAAAACTGCCTGTTCTGGGATTCGAACCCGTGACCTCAGTAGTGGTAGCCAACGACGTTGACCACTCGACCACACAGGCGACATTTAATTATCTACCGCATGATAATTCTATCATATGTTGTTCAGTTCAAATTAATCATCTTTATTATCGACAAAACGGATTCTCTGTCCACGCAAACTTTGAGAAATTGAGATTCACTTGTATGTATTGTTATTTATTTGTTATAATTACATTTGTGTTTATTTTTCGTGCTTCTTTTCGCAATAGTCCGCGCACTTTAAGTTTGGAAATCACTGCCCTATGTATTGCTTTCAGCGTTGCTTAGGGGTAGGCGGGTAGCTATGACAACATCACACACTGACATTCTGTTGAATCCATAAATCGATTAAAAATCAAATTAGTTAACATTTCAAACGCCAATTTGAATAATAGGTCACTCAAAGTCTAAAGCCATCGATAATGAAGTTGACAGAATTGACACAAAATCAATGTATGTCAGTGTCTTTTCGTGGATTCGTATCCTTGATCGGGAAACGGGAGTCTTGATCGCTTTATCCAGCGACTGCGATCACCACTACCAGGACAGCCAGAGTCAGAAGCGAATATCGGTAGACATCGAACCAAGAAACGCCGGCTTGTGGGTCAAACGACCTCAACAAGTCGACTTGTCGGAGAAGTAGCGGACCGGTCGGCTTGTATGGTCATACCTTGTGTGCAAGGTACGGCTACTAGCCCCGGCGACATGTTAAAACAGCGGCGCGAAACCAATGGAACACGCAGAGTTTATTTCACGCAAATAACTAGTCATTAAAACACGTTTTTAAACATGTTTGCTACCAAATGCTGAATTAGTATCTAAATTTAGCATATAAGTTTAAAAAAAAAAATAGGCTTGTGAAAATTGAAACCAAGAAAAAAGACTGAAAAAAAGGTTTATTCTAGACAATTTCTCAAACTAATATTAGATTATGTCAATTACACACCAGTTTAGAAGTCTCCGTGCACTTCAAGATTGTGTATATTTCATAATTTGCATATGTCACAAAATCATCAAAACACGTTTTTAGCGCCTCCTGTAAAATTTGATATGTGTGGGTTACGTCCTGTTTCCTTTCCACAGTCGATATGTATACCATCAGATCATCTTTAGTCAGCCAAGCATGAAATGTTAACTCTTTTGACTATTTTGTTTAAATACACATCATTAAATATATTTTTCAAAAAAAAATCGAGCCGCTCATTTTTAACGACTCCGACTCCACAGCCCTGATTTATTTAATAACGAATGTTAAAAGGTTTACGACGGCTTCCCGAAACGTTGCAGCTGTAAATAATTATTTATAATATCGTGCGCATGGTAATAAATAGCGTGCAATAATAACGGGGTTCTGCGGACATACGTTAATTTGATTCTTATTTGTATGTATCGATTATAAAAAGCTCGCAGCGGACAAGGTGATATGGCGGTGACCCACTCACCGCCGAGTCGCCGGGATGGAAGTCTACTTCATTGGCGCTTTGACTGACCGATACGCACTGACATGGTCGCATAAATTCAATGCCGCGATTCCGTATTTAAATGAGGTCTACGAAATAATCTAATTATTACATTTTAAATCCGGGGTTTGCATCCACATTCATATCGATTGATTTTTGAATAAGCTGCAGTTCGGTAGCCGAATGGTTACTGACATTACCTATGCGTCGTTTTCGGTTGCTGTATCCAACAGCTTAACCGCTTGAATAAGGTGCAAATAAATCATTAATATGTCCAAGAGATACTGCGTGGTTTTGAGAAAAATAATTTTGACTAATATGTTCTGGAATTCGAGTGAAGTGAGCAAAGTAAAAAAATGGTAAAACTTGGTGTTTTGGTGGATTGCAGATTTTTATTTTAGAGAAATAACACTATGGCAGTGTGTATTTACTAATCTCACTTCTTCTTTTACGATACTTAAAAGACATGTAGAACATTATAACGCGCCTGACTAATATTTTAATAAAATACCACTTGGCTCACTTCTGACTTCACCTCTCGTCGGGCCCATTTGTGTTTCTGGACACGTATAGTAACACTGCAGCCAAATAAAGCCGGGCGATTTGTCTTTGACTCCATATTAAAATTTTAAACGCAGTTTAATGATACAATAGAGACACATAGCTGTTGTGTAGCGGTGCCGTTTCCCCAACGGGTTATGTGTGCCAAAACACCAGTGGCGCGGAGTTATTATGGTCACTTGAAAAAATATGCAAATGCCGAGGTCCCAAAAACAAAAAAATATTTTTTATAAACGAACACAACTAAAAATAAAATGTCGAAAATGGCATGCTCGAGGAAGTCGAACGGTGTGTAATATTTGAGTAAAATGGTGTTTACTTACAACGTATGTAATTTAAGCAGTCGTAATTATTACGAGGCATAAAGTTATTTTGAAATAACTACGAATGTACATATGAAATCAATATTTAATTTAAAGCGCAAAGAATACATTTTATAATCTCATATGATATATACTAAGGCAGTGATGCACAACCTATACCTTCTAGCGGGCCGCATAAAACAAATTATCGTGGGTTCGGGCCGCAAAGAAAAAAATGATTTAAAGTACGCTCAATCCTGCGTTCAACAGAACCATTTAGGGGTCCGTGGCATGAAAAAGGTTGGGAAGCACTGGTTTAGAAGACATATTTACATCCTCTCGTCCACTAATTTATATTGAAAAATATAGTATTAAATTTAGTAAATTAACTTTAGAGTTTTCCGGAACGATAACAAATATGGATTGTTCAAAGCAAATTAGTTTAAATTCATGATTATTAAAAATTAATCACATTAGCATCTTGTAACGGCATTAGCGACGGTGATGAGGGCACGGAAGACAGTAATATTTGTATAACTAAAATACTTTGATATTTTTTCACCGTATTACAATGGAGTTCAACTAAATTAATTCTTTTTCAGTCAATAAAAGTTGAGATAATCGTTCAGTACTTGTTTTCGGCTATGGTTAATAAATAATTAGATCGTAAAACGCAATGAGATTTAAAATACAGTACACAATAATTCGGCATCAATTTTACTTAAATAAACGGCTTAATTATTCAGCAGAATTATCTTAATATATAAATATGCAATCGAATTTGACATAAATACTTCTTCCCATTAATAATAGCTCGAGTTAATATGTAACGAAAACATTTGAAATATTTAAATAGTGATTGAAGTATTGAAATGGCGTATTTATGTTACGTCCCAAAATGGTACGCGGTTCGCATTTGAAGCCATCTGTCGCGAGTCAACAAATTTGAATAATGACACAAGCAGCCTTCAGAATGCCGAAAAGGCGAAAGGATCATTCATTGTTTTAGAGTCACGCATTAGGCCATATAAAAAAAACACTAAACGATTACGTCTGGTACCAGAAAAAGCTAGTAATTATTGCATATTACGTTTCGCATGTAATACTAATTCGAGACCGCCTTTGGAAATATAAACGCCACTATCGATTTATTTGTTATTCTTCCACTGATTTTTTTAATATAAATTTTGAGACAATTTTAGGAAGATATAGTTTGACAGAGAGAGCCAATAAGTAACATCCTTATGTCCTAAATTTCTTTCACTACTGATGATGTATGTATAAATACGTGAAGCTTTCAACCTAACACAAAAAAAGTTTAATGAGAATATTTATAAAAAAAATACAACTTATAGTAAGTGGATAGGAAGAAACGGTTGATACAATATATGTTGACTTTAATCAAGACATGCACAACCTTCGGCGCGTATGCTTTTGTGGTCCTCGAATGATTAATTTTAAAATTAAACATATTTTTTTACGTAAATCATTGAATTTAAAAAACGTAAGTAAGGTTTTTCGTTGATAAAGCAGAATAAATCAATTTATAAAAATAGGCTCACTAATGAAAATTTGGATTTGATTTTGCAGCTTCAAAGTCAAATTCTAAAGCATTTGTTTGAAATCTACAAAGAAAAACATTATCAATTCAACATTTTTTTTGTAAATAAGAACACCTAATTTTCGTTTCTCACGGTTTCTAAATAACACAGTAATGGAATCTTTCTTTATTTATCTACATTCATTTAACCTTATCAAATAGTTTTATTACACGGCTGTTTCATGGTGAACGTATGTATCCCCCGTGTAAAAGGAAAATTGAGCGAACTTAAATTTTCATTTTTATTTACGGCCCAAAATTATCATAATTTGTTTTACACGGCTAGCTAGAAGAAGAAGGTTGTGCACACCTGCTCTAATCCCTTTTGATTTAAAAACGTTGAAGCATATTATGTAGATTGCTTAGCTTTTGTCACGTATTTTATGACCTTGTAAAATAACCGTGAACGACAGAACCCTGAGGTATTAACCCTTAAAACTCGTAATTTTTTTCAAAGGTTGGTAGCGCCAACTCGTATTTAATTTTAGATTTTTCCGGAACATAATTTCTGAAAGTAAATTAAGAAAAAAACACCTTTTCCTTGGCTATTTTTTCAAAAATAAAATAAATAAATATGTAGAATATATTCAATTCATATTATAAATATTTTTTAGTAAGTAAAGAAGTCAAATATATGTTTCTGAAAGGTTCTAACCCAGCTGCACACATTTTACACCTATTGTATAAAAATAATTCTAGGACTTATTAGACATTACTTTAGATACTATCTGCATATAAAAACATTTAAACAAGGACTGTTACTTAATTTACTGTCTGTAATAATTTACAATAATAAAGGTAACAATAAGTCCACAAATTAAGATTTGAAAACGAGGTAAATTTTGTCATCTGACAGCCGATGTCATCCTAACCTCAATTTTGTATAGCTAGGTAATTCGTAATAAACATTCGCGTTGCTAGGTTACATCGCGCGTTTGCTGGTGTGTCAGCGGATCAAAACCTTTTACTTTTACTTTAAGTATTTCTTCATTTTAATAAAATAAAACACAGCATTGTTATATACTATATTTATTTGTTTGTATAACTAATACATATAGATAACGTTATAAACGCTAGATATGATAAGAAATGAATTATATGGAAATCGTTGAAACACATGTTTTTCTGCATGAAGTAAAAATATATTTTTTTAATCCATGTCCGCTTCCAATGTGGAGCATATGACCTCCTAATGTAGGTATCTCAACAGAAGTTTTTTCTATGAGAACTGTTTGTTACTCAGTCGCTCAAAATGTATACATACAAAAAATACACAGCACAATTTGAAACACATTTAATTGAATTGTAATATTTTAATTCGTCTATAAAAATAATATGTATATTACTTTATAACACTAGATATTACAAATAAACCATCCGGAAATTGTTGAGACACGTGTTTCTGCCTAAATTATAAATGGGTTATATATAATTGAACTAAAAAAATAAAAGACGAACTTTGTACACACGAATATATATTTTAATACTTTGCATTAAACATTGCCCACTAGCACGAGAGAACGCCCAAAAATATTTTTCAAAGTTTATCACTAAAAAACTCACAATATCCACTTTGTACGGACAAAGTGGAAAATATGAGTTTTTTTTAGTGAGAAGCTTACCTTTGCAAAGTGGTGGATTTATATTTCGGAGAAGAATGATAGGTACGCCAATTTTCAATGTTAAAACGTGTGACAGCATGGCTGGCAAATCAAGTGAATTTAAGAATTCAGTTGGATAATTGACAACTTCATCTTGATTCATTACAGTATCGATGGACTGATACGTTTTCTCTTCGCCTGGTATTTCGTTTCGAATCCTGAAGTTGATGGCATTAACATCGTGTTTTTTAGCTGCTAATATAACACTTTCTCTGAGCCACTGTTGATTTTTGTAATTCTTCGCAATATTTTTGGGAAAACTTTGTGAATCAATTCTCTTATTGTTTTTGTAATTTTACAGAAATTTGTTAGCAATGTAATACATTGTGTGGATTCATCTATTTCCAATTTTCCATTCCCAATATCAAACAATTATTTTGCGAAACGTTCAGCGGATGTATCATATTGTAGTTTTATACGCATGCTGGCCTTGAAAGCCAATTTCTGCACGTGTCGCCATAAAACTGATGATTTGAGACATGCATTTAATTCATCAACAGCTGTTGAACGTGTTATAACTGGTAGGGTTTGTCGAAAATCACAAGACAATAAAATAAGTGCGCCACCAAAGACCACTATTCATTTCCTCTCAAATCTTTTAGTGCATAGTGTACAGCTTACAATGCCTTTTTGTGCGCCATAGTACATTCGTCTCATATTATGAGTTGGCATGATTGAAGTACTTCACCCATTCCGATTTTTTTTTGATATTGCATGTTAGTGTCTCAGTGCTTTGAATTAAAATGCAATTTTAGTGTTGAATGCGCTGTTCGACCACCATCCAAAAATGTTCACACCAAAGACACGCAAACTGACGCTTAACCATATGAAATACATACATTTGCTAAATTGAGAAAAGTCACCAGAAAAGGCGAATTTTCTTAGAAAATGCGCCACAGAGAATCCTAAAAATAGCCAATCAACGGGTCCAAATTTCACTTTTCGCAACCTATGATTTGCCATGAAACTGATAGTCGTGGCACGCAGATCGCTTTATTCGGCGAAATTTCTCATTGTAAAATGGCTGCACTCTGGTGTGGGCTGGAGGAAGCTCAGAGGGGCTCGCGCAAGCCCTTTGTGAAATTTTGCTAAGGTCGGCCAGCCCCTTGTTAATTTAAGAGAAAACAATATTCTCAAATCAAATGAGTACATAACTGCAATTTCTGACTTACATACATTATCTATGACAGCATCAGTATACACAGTAGTACATTTTCGGCCATTTACATTGATGAGTTTACAGTATATTGCATATTGTTACGTATTGTAAATGTATTAAAAATGTAAAAATAGATTGCTTATTTAGGTAGTCCATCAGAGTGATAAAAAACTCACTGCTTCCCAGAATACCGAGAATTGCTTTGATATAAAGCGAGCACCTTGTAAACGCATTGGTAGCCTACCGCTGGTTGTACTAATTCAGAAAACTTTAAGGGCGTCCGCACAACAAATCATCCAAGTTTTATTGCAATCGGATGAACGGTATAGAAACAGGAACGCATAAAGAAAAAACTACGAATTTACTGTATTGGCAGCCCATCGTTGTATGTTTTGATTCAAAAACCTTTGCTGGTGTCCACAAAACAACTCACCAAAGCTTTATCGCAATCAGATGAACGGTATAGGAACTCATACGGAACAAACAAACAAATAAACGTATTGGAAGCCCACCCCTGGCTGTATGTATTCAGATACCGCTGCGAGTGTTCGCACAACAACTCACCAAAGTTTTATCGCAAAAAGATGAATGGTATAGGAACAGGAATGCGTAAGGGACAAACTAACAAATTAACGTATAGGCAGCCCACCGCTGATTCATATACATTTGCAGGCGTCCGCACAACGGCTCGCCAAAGTTTTATCGCAGTCCGATGAATGGTATAGGATTGCATACGGAAAAAAAAACAAATTAACGTATTAGCATCCCACTGTTGATTTATATAAATTTGCAGGCAGCCGCACAACAACCCACCAAAATTGTATTGCAGTTGGATGAACGGTATAGAAACGCATACCAGACTAACAAACAAATTAACGCATTGGTAGCCCACCGCTGATTCATAAATCTATTCTGGCATCTGTATAACAACTTCCCAAAAAAATTATCGCAATCGGATGAGCGGTATAGGAGCGCATAGGTAACAAACAAACTAACATTAATTTTAATATATGTATATAGATAACCAACAATTTTGATAATTGTTAATATATTTTTCTAACCATGATGTATGTAATCATTGTAGTAAAACCATTGATTATTTTAATTGTAAATAAGCAATAATTCATTAAAAACTGTACGCAAATCTATGGTTGTGTATTACTGCCGCCGAAGCAAAGTAGATCAAGCGATTTGGAATGATGTGTTGTCTCGTTTGCACAAGATCTATCTCGCTCGCACTTGCGCACATAAACACGCCGGGAATGTACTCATTCCGATGTTTTGAAATTGCATATTTTGACATTAAATGCATGAAAATAATATAAAATTGGATGAGTGTATAAAGATCAAAGTACCTTTATGATAAATAACACGAAAATAAACAAGTATAATTTAATTTGTGGCCAGTAAACGAGGTTGAAGTTATGTCGGCTATACGTTGACGTTCGAGTGGTAAACCCGAATCGTGATGTCGACTATATGTCGACGTTCGAGTTCTAGGAGTTAACAACCTACTCGTAAAAATCGGAATTATTTAGAAGAAAAATACTGAAACCCAAGTCTTTGATTTGTGTCCAACTAAGTACTTAATAGACGTACATTAGTAATTATTTAATTCCCCATATAATATAACATTTTCCAACTGATAAAGAAAGAGCGATGTGCAAAAGAAATGTGCCGCTTTTATATATTTCCAGCGTCTGCAATAAAACTCGTGGTCGAAATGACAATGCAATGAAAGAACGATGTTCGGAAAATCGACATATCGATTAGAGACGACGGGAAATAAAATAAAATGTGGGTCGGCGGTAACGAGTTCTAATGGACTGCCCGAGAGACGGAAAATCGACAATGTGTGGGAAACGACAGCGCGACATGCCTCCGCCAGCTGACAGCCTGCGACCTTATCATACTGCGCATCGACTTACAATCAAAACACAGTCCACTTGGGACCTTGTCATTACGGAGGTGCTAACACGTGGAAGACAGTATGTACCATACCGAATGACACAGAATCCATAAATCGGCACCTTTTTTGATAGAAGTTAGTAACTAACAAAAAAGGGTTTAGTTATAT